>JAKSZP010007365.1:0-30592 GCA_022478985.1 Massospora cicadina | reverse complement strand
TGTTACGACGGTCTACTCGATCGTCGTAGGTACAGTGGAAACAAAATAAGTACAAGACACCAATTAAGTCACTAATCACACCTTTAATTTTTACAGTTAAACAGTTCGTAATTAACAACACAGTCTCTACAACAAATCAAATGAAAATTGTTCACACGCAATAAAATGTCCACTAATATTAAAACTCAATTGTATTACAATTATACCGTCCGATTATAAAACGCAACACTTCACTAATAACTACTTGAACGTACACAGTAATAACTCGAACCGCTCTGTAAATATATCGCACTAATACTCTCGAACCGCTCTCGCATTGAACTGAAAACTAAGGCCGCTACGCCGATGTATTTATAGTTCACGCTCACACACCAGAAGCTTCCAAACTGCGTCTTATCTCTCGCGTGAACTACGTAATTGCTACGGCCTTGACACAGTCCGAGCGCCCGAGCGAAGCCTGGCACAGTCGAGAAAATTCTCGCAAAATGCGTCTAGTAGCACGTACACCACACGCTTACGTCGAGATCTTTCTGGCACATTCGATAAACGCGTAGATTGTTCTGTGCTGTCGTAGCACTGCGAATGTCATACCGAGTTTTCATTTTATCACTGGCAATCTTCAGCCGTCCTCTTACCAAGCGATTCATTTCTCGCAGTTGGTTTTCTAATTGCGAGGAATAGTTCTGTGGCTCTTGGGACTGAGTCTCAGGTGATCCAAACATCAAGTCCCCAGGAAGACGAATCTCCCGCCCAAACACCAATTTTGCTGGAGTCATGCCGGTTGTGTCATGTACTGATGATCTATACGCCATGAGGAATAGTGGTATACGTTGGTCCCAGTCTGTTTGGTTCTCGTCAACAACCTTTCGAAAGATGCTGCTCAAGTGTCCTATTGAATCTCTCAACCATCCCGTCCGACTGAGGATGCAGAGGCGTTGTCCTGGTCTTTCGAATTCCGAGTAGACGGCATAATTCTTTAAACACTCCTGATTCGAAATTTCTCCCTTGATCCGTATGGATTTCCATAGGGGCTCCATAACGGCAACAGAAGTTGTGAACTAACTGCTTTGCCACAGTGGTAACCTCCTGATTTGGAATTGCGTAGGCTTCCACCCACTTAGTAAAGTAGTCACCTACAACCATGATGTACCGGTTTCCATCGTCAGTAACTGGGAATGGTCCAGCAATGTCTATGGCAATTCTCTCGAAAGGTAGTCCAACGTTATACTGTCTCATTTTTCCCCTGCTTCTGGTTTGTGGGCCCTTGCTTGCAGCACATATTTCACACGTCCGAACCCATTCCTCTACGTCGTGGCGAAGATGAAGCCAATAGAATCGCTTCCGTATTTTGTCAAGGGTTTTGTTAACGCCAAGATGGCCTCCAGATGTTCCATCATGCATCTCCTTCAAAACAGACTGCACTTTACTTCGGGGAACTATCAACTGCATGACCACGTCTCGTCCATCTGCACTTTCCCAAGCCCTTTTCAGCAATCCGTTTTCTAAGGTGAGAGATTCCCATTGTGCCCAGTAGCCCTTCAGCACTTCGGAACCATGGCAGATATCTTGCCAATCCGGGCGGCGACCTTCCTCTTTTGCTGTCAAGATCGGTCCAATGTCTTCATCAGTCATCTGTTCTTGTCGACAGTCTTGTGTTGTCCAGCCATCAGCCAGGAAATCTACAGTGATGGCTTGAACATGTTCGCTTGAGTTTTGTTCTTCCTTTCTGTGGCAATGTCGGCAGTCTTCCGGGCACGGTCTTCGTGATAAGCCATCTGCATTACCATGCAGGCGCCCCCGCCGATGTTGTACCTTGAAGTTGTACTCTTGCAGACGTTCGAGCCACCTTGCCAACTGTCCTTCCGGATTTTTAAATCTCAAGAGCCATGCAAGTGCAGCATGGTCGGTACGTAGTGAAAACTCTCTCCCATAGAGGTATTTATGGAAGTGCTCCAAAGCTCTGACAATTGCCAACAACTCTCTCTTGTAACACAATAATTTCTCTCTGGTTTAGAAAGCGTCTTGCTGTAATACGCTATTACTCGTTCTTCACCGTTCTGCACTTGAGACAAAACTGCTCCTAGACCAGTATTGCTTGCGTCTGTGTCTACGATGTACTTCCCTTCGGAAGCTGGAAAAGCGAGAATTGGCTGCGAACATAATGCAATCTTCAAAGTTCTAAATGCTTGTTCACACTCTCTCGACCACTGGAAGTTTCGTTTATTTTCCGTTAGCTCATGTAGTGGTTTAGCAATAGTAGCGAAGCCTTTCACAAAACGTCGGTAATATGAGCATAACCCCAGGAAACTCCGAACTTCGTGTTTACTCTTCGGAACTGGCCAGTCTCTTACGGTGTCTACTTTATTAGGATCCATGCTAACACCGCTGCCGAAACCAGATGGCCCAGATACTGTACTTCCTTCTGGAATAGAGAACACTTCTTCGGGCTCAGCTTCAGTTGTGCACCGTGAATTCTAGTTAGAACTTCCTTAAGGTTTTCCAAATGATCTTCGAAAGTCTTCCCGATCACTATGACATCGTCTAAGTAAACAAGGCAAGTTTTCCACGTCAGGCCTCGGAGTATCAGGTCCATCAATCTCTCAAATGTTGCCGGTGCATTACAGAGTCCAAATGGCATGACGTTAAATTGGAATAAGCCACTTGGGGTCGAGAAAGCGGTCTTTTCCTTGTCTTCTTGATGAAGACCCACTTGCCAATATCCACTCTTCAGGTCCAATGTGGAAAACCACTGTGCTCCGGACAACGTGTCGAGTGTATCGTCAACGCGAGGTAATGGATAGCAGTCTTTCTTTGTAACTAGAGTACTCCCTGTTTTTTATAAAACACAAAACACGAAAACACGACCTTTATTATACACTGGTCGGTTTATTATTTTAATTCACTTAAAGCACTGGACACTCGTTATTATTCTGTTGTGTACAGGTTAGTGTGTGTAGCGTAACTTATGTTGGTGACGCGCACAATTTAAATAAAATCTTGACACTTTTCTTCGTCAACTTTGCTCGTTGAGTGATACGGAACGAATGATGAATGTTTCATCAAAGCGTCTCCTGCTCGTCTGGTTATTTTAAGCCATTTGATTGGTTTAAATTGTCAAACTCTCTACCCCAAAACACTTTAGTTAAATAAACTTTTAATTTTTTACAAATTTTTGTCTGGGTTAGAGGCTATAGTGACGTAAGCATTGATACACAAAATGACTGAAAAGTTTATAATTGCTATAACTTTTTTATTAATTATCGTATCGTTGAATGGTTAGTGGCAATAGATTGCGGACACTTGTGGCTTTAATTTAAGTCTAAACAAGGATAAAATCCGTCCATTATTAACTCACTAAGCCATTTCACAAACTCATATGGTGATTCTTAATATAAATAAGTTTATTTCACCATATTTTGCTCCAATTACACTATAACACTCATTATTAAACGTCTCGAGTCCATTTCTCTTTCGTTTTAATACAGAAAATAGTTGTAATTACCATTTAAACAATATTTGGTAATGGCGTCCTCAAACGACCATATTCGATTGTTTATAATCGCTTATAACGCTATTATTTCTTACCTAATTACATTTGTTTGGCATTCTAACAATAATATATACATTTATTTACATCTGTTCACATTTTGTTTTATGAAAAATGTTGTTTTTCATATACTAATAGTCTTATCAAAATACCTTCTGTTCTCATTTCTTTAAATTTGTCACTTTTTCAATTATTTTACCATATAAGGTATATAATGTTATAAATTAAAATAGTGTACAATTATAGTACCTTGTTTATTTAATGTATTTATCAGTCTTTCGTTATCTGAAAGCTTTCCAATTCTTAGTATTGGGTTTGTTTACATCAGGTTTTGCAATGACAGTCAGTTAGTTTCTAATAAATCAACTACTAAATTACTATTATTACATTTGATATGTGTTCTCATAGTAGTATCAGATATCTCTCTAACTACTGATAACATTTTTAGTCATCTTTGAACAAGTTTTGATAGTGCATTTTGCTTAACTATCTTGTCACATAGTGTTTGTTTACATTTGGTTCCACAATCATAGTCAGTTAGTTTCTAATAATTTGATTATAAAACTACTATTATTATAATTGTGATCTGTTCTCATAGTAGTATTAGATATTTTTCTAACTACTGGTAACATTTTCAGTAATCCTTTAACAAGTTTTAATAGTGTATTTTGCTTAACTAACTTGTCACATAGTGTTTGTTTACATCTGGTTATACAATCATAGTCAGTTAGTTTTCAATAATTTGATTATAAAACTACGTGTTTGTTTACATCTGGTTTTACAATCATAGTCAGTTAGTTTTCAATAATTTGATTATAAAACTACTATTATTACATTTGTGATATGTTCTCATAGTAGTATCAGATATTTCTCTAACTACTGATAACATTTTTAGTAATCTTTTAATAAGTTTTGATAGTGTATTTTGATTAACTAACTTGTCACATTGGGTTTCTGTTCTTCTAGCTTTATGCTATCATATTTAATCTGCTTTATTTGCTGTGTATTTCAGTATAAATATTATTTATTAGTTTGCATTACTATTCATAATTAATCTTTGATTGAAACAATTGTTGATAGTTGCTTGGTTTAATTAATATATATGATTTTATGTTATAGGTGCACTTTCTATGAGGTTATGTATCATGTTATCTGGTAACAATGTGCAACATATTCTTATGCAGTATTTGATTCTACTATTATGATTTCATTATGGTATTCTATTACAATGGTTTAATTGTTAAGTAATACACATGTTTACACTATTTTTCTAAACAATAACACAAGTATTCTTAATCTAATAGTATTACATTTCTTGTTGTGTTGTACCTAGTTTTTGGTACATTGATTGTTTGATACTTAACAAACTAGCTTATTTGTTATTATTTGTTCTGGACTTTATTTTATATTTTATTCTGTCTTGCCGTGGCATTCAGTTATATTTCATTTTAAAATTTACAAAAGCTTTTATTATCAGTTCCTATGAACAATTATTTTACTGTTCTATCTCACATTTCTCTTGGTGGTCTTATGATTATCTATTTTGGGTTACAATCTTGATTAAACTGGTCACACTAATTGTCTGTGCATTTTAACTATTTAATCTTTGATTCTTCCACTATAATGGTAACTCATTTTCCTCTGTTATAAACATTCTCACTTGTATTATTACTGTTTGTGATTGCTTAATTATGCTAAACACTGGTTTCTTCATAGTTGATAATCGTTATTCTTCTTCCGGTCACTAGTATAGTTCCTTGTATACTTGGTGAATGGTGATTTCTTGTATTGTCCATACATTATCTTCATTCTTCATGTTATGTTTCCTTTGCTCTTCTTCTTCCTTTCTTCTTCTGGTTAATTGTTGTTCACTATCGGTGTTCTCCTGGGTTGTACATTACTTGTGATAATCAATGTTCCCTTATTCTTGTCATCTTCTTCAATATTTCCATTTGTGGTAGTCATTGTTCCATAGTATTTATATTTATAAATAAATTGGTTTGTTTTACCATCATTGTGGTTGCTCTTGAGTTGTCTCTTCTTCATTTTAATAGTTATTATTTTTGTTGTTTCCCCTCACTGTTTGGATTCTGTTGTCTTCTCTTTTAATTTTAATAGTTATTTTTTTTTGTTGTTTTGTTGTTTCCCTCACTGTTTGGAATCTATTGGGCCTGGTTTCTAACATTTTATATTGGCTCGTTGTCATTTTCTCTCTCTCTTTTGTACTCGATGATGCTATATTACTCTTCCTTCTTCTTTGTTGGAATTTTACAATAATATATCTTTGTAGATACACACTTTTTGTTTACATTATTTTATGTACTTTGAAATATTTTCATGATCTCCCGTCACTTGACGTAATAATTGTTACTTTATGTAACTGCCAAATTTGGTACGTTACATATGCCTTCCTATAAGAATTGATTAATTCTGAATTAGTATATTTATTTTTTATTGAAGAATTCATCAATTGTTATCAATAAATACGGAGGCACATCATCTCCATCAATAATAATAAATGATTGCTGGCATTATTCATCAGTCAATTCATCTCAAATAATCAAAAAATATAAAGTGGTCGTTCTTTCGACAAATAATAAATATCCTTGGGATTATCTCACGCATCTGCGGTTTATACATTGTTATACTCTCTTCTTCTTGATTCAACTCAACTAAATTCTTCACATATTACAGGGATAGTTTGTTTTACATTTCATCACTGGTATACTCTCATGATCATCTTCGTTAATATATTATATATAAGGCCACTAAAGATAATTACGATCGCATCTTAAATGAAAAATCGATCCATAAAAATAATATTCTATTCAACAGAGTAAACGATATCGAACGAGATACTAGCTGTGTCAGATCGATAAAATTTATCAAAGGTCAAATCGGTATCGATTGATTTTATTGCATAACGTGTTCCTGCGCAGGTCCGCGTCGGCCGCGTGTATCGTGTTTTCGTTCTGTTTTGTCTCGGTTTTAATATGTGTTAAATTATTTAAGTATTTTTGTTGTTATGTTTGTGTTGTTTTTATTATCTGACGGGATGTGCATACATCAACAAATGTATTTTTAACTTATATTCATCGAGGATCTGAAGATGACACTTAATGTGTCGAAACTCGAGTAATCCTGTTTTCGGATTTCAAAAAGCGTGACGGTAGGTAATTAACCTGTTTTATAGTCTTAAAACGCTTTTGGAGGCAAATACAATGTTTACGGGTAAGATGTTGTTTTACTTGTTGACGTGGCTCTTGGAATATATTGTATCATAGATGGTGTGCCAAAGATGTTTGTCTTTCTCGTATAGTATTTTTTTTCTTTCATTGTAGTACGGGTAAGTTGTTAAATTTTACTTGTTGACTTGGCTCTTGGAAATATATTTTATGCCAAAGATGTTGTGTGTCAGTCTCGTATAGTATTATTTTTTTAGTAGTAGTATATTATTTGTAAATACAATTTTCTTTATCCTTTACATAACTTCTTTGGAACATATTTTTACATTACAAAATTACAATATAGTCAACGTTTATTTTCATAGTTATATATTCACTTCTTATTTAATATAAACAACAAATAATCTTCATAGCAATATTTCACTCTTTCTTCATATAGTCAACATTTATTCTCACAATTATATTTTCATTTTTCACTTAGTATCAATAACAAATAATCTTCATCGCAATATTTCACTTTTACTTTATAATTTAATTTTCGATATACCGTTTCATTGATTATCGTTTCATTGTTGTGCAGCATTATTGGTTATCATAATAATCCGTCCCATATTTCAATGTATTTTTTATTCATTTTAACCATAATCATCGCTCTCCTCTCTTCTTGTCGTTCGAACTTCTTCAGTGTTCATACTCCTGTCCGTTCTTGACATATATCTGGCTATCATTTGGTTTTTCCATTTGAATGCTATTAGGGCTTTGTCTGCCTTCCGTTCTTCCGTCTTCTTCTTCTCTCTCTCTTCAATGTATTTGTGTCCATTGTTCTCCTGGTTGTTGTTAGTACTGATGTTTGGTAACTCTTCCAATTCTGTTTGACCGTCATCTGTCTTCTGATTGGGTCCTTCCATTAATTGACTCCTCTTCTTCCTTAGTTCTCTTATTTCTCTGGCGTATCCTTCGATAATCCGGTCCCATTTCTCTTGATAGCCTTCCTTTTTCTTAAAATATCTCACTCTTCTTTTGGAAATCTTTGGTTGAAATACTTTATTGGTCATCTTCTTCTTCGTTGTTACATAATCTTCCTCCTCGTCCATCTGTCATGAAACTCCTCCGATACTCCTTCCTGAAGATCCCTTCTTCATGGTTGACGATTGGTAAGTTGATCATATTAATCAGACCGCTTCGAGTCATTTCAATTAATTCTTTTGTGACCCTTGCCTTCCTTGGACGCATGGTTCTTCTTTCTTCCATCTTCACCTCTTCCGTTTCTTGAATTATTTGGATCTTCTTTTCTCCACTATCTTCAGGCTCTGGACTCATGTTTTTATCTTCAGTTTCTTCCCATGTTTTTATCTTTCAGGTACTTTTCACAACATCTTCCCTCTCTTCTCCTTGAATTTTCATCTTGATATCCTGGTAATGCACTTGCTGTCTTTTCGTCGAATTAGGTTAGGAAATTATTTGTTTAATTGCCTAAATTGTTAATTGTTTTCTTCCTAATTCGCGCTCAGACGTTGGGCGCCAATCTGTTACAAAACAGATAAATGTAGATATATATTTTAGATTTGCAACGATAATCCTGCCTTTAATTGAATATTACTGTTATTACGATATATATAAGATTTAAATTAAAATTATTATTATTAGTGTGTTGATTATTAATAATAGTTGTGTGGGTGTTCACGTTTAATTCTTTCAGTTTAAAAGAGTATTTAGCACTTCACTGTTCACCTCCCCACTTACCATATGTGGATGTTATCAATGTTCTGTTTGGTGACTTCTTCTGCTGCAACATACACTTTATACACATATATGGATATTCTATTTGAATATCCTAAATAATACACATGCACAATAAAATAAAATAATGGTTTAACTGTAATTTGAATTGTAATGAACATTCAAATTCTACCGCCACCTTCTGATAGAACTGTTTATGAAAATTAAACTATTTTAAAAAATCAAAAACTCTTTCCACTGGTAAATAAATTGAGATTTATTAACAATTCTGAAATGCCATGAACTCTTTTAAAAAACAATCAATCAATAATGTCTTTACAAAATAATAATTATTATAAACAATTCTTGAGCTCTTTTAACCTCAAGGCTGGTAACACTGATGTCTGGTACAATAATTTTAGTTAACGAGGTTATGTCCTCTTTACACAGTTATATTACCAAATTCGTGTGTTCTTGGAAGTTGCATGATACCAGATACAAGATGTTATCTTTTCTAACAATATTTAATAAAGAATTACTACAAAAAACAAACAAATATTAAAATTATAAAAGTCGGTACCATAAAACCGATATATATCGTACTATCGTACGGTGAGTATAATGGATACAGCAGTTGTGATGATAACACGTGCTTTGTGCTGCACTGTTAAAAATTACTATTATTATTTATTAGTTAATTATAAAAATCATTTATTGGCAAGAGAAAAAATCTATAATAAAAAAAAACTCTTGTGATAGCTTTCATTTGATTTAAATTATTTGAGAACAGAATCATGAAAAGGTGACAAAGTTGTCGTTATTATTTCTAGGTTAGTTAACAAAAGTAAGTAGTTATTTTGAATAAGTAAATTATTCATTAAATTCTTAATAATATAAACACATATATTTTATTCATATTGCATCTGATGTATAATTATCAGTTGTTTAGAATATTTTTCGCAATAAAATTATTTATTCGTCAATTCAAACAAATGAGTCAAATGAGCGACTATTCATTACACTCATATTTTCGATATTTAAATTAATATTGATTTCTTTAATTACGATAAAATCGTAAAACATTTATTTTTTAAATTAATAAATGCGAGATAATTCATTTATTTAATTCTGATAATTTTCATCATGATTAATACACTTCGGTACTTTTGACTAGTGCAGTACCCAAAACAATAATTCTTCGTTCACTAACGAAAATTATTATTTCCATTCAATTCGTTAAATAATTAAAATAGAGTACTCCCTGTTTTTTATAAAACACAAAACACGAAAACACGACCTTTATTATACACTGGCCGGTTTATTATTTTAATTCACTTAAAGCACTGGACACTCGTTATTATTCTGTTGTGTACAGGTTAATGTGTGTAGCGTAACTTATGTTGGTGACGCGCACAATTTAAATAAAATCTTGACACATTTCTTCATCAACCTTGCTCGTTGAATGATGCGGAACGACTGAATGATTCATCAAAGCGTCTCCTAAGCTTGTCTGGTTATTTTAAGCCATTTGATTGGTTTAAATTGTCAAACTCTCTACCCCAAAACACTTTAGTTAAATAAAACTTTTAATTTTTTACAAATTTTTGTCTGGGTTAGAGGCTACGGGTGACGTAAGCGTTGATACACAAAATGACTGAAAAGTTTATAATTGCTATAACTTTTTTATTAATTATCGTATCGTTGAATGGTTAGTGGCAATAGATTGCGGACACTTGCGGCTTTAATTAAAGTCTAAACAAGGATAAAATCCGTCCATTATTAACTCACTAAGCCATTTCACAAACTCATATGGTGAATCTTAATATAAATAAGTTTATTTCACCATATTTTGCTCCAATTACACTATAACACTCATTATTAAACGTCTTGAGTCCATTTCTCATTTGTTTTATACAGAAAATAGTTGTAATTACTATTTAAACAATATTTGGTAATGGCGTCCTCAAACGACCATATTCGATTGTTTATAATCGCTTATAACACTATTATTTCTTACCTAATTACATTTGTTTGGCATTCTAACAATAATATATACATTTATTTACATTTGTTCACATTTTGTTTTATGAAAAATGTTGTTTTTCATATACTAATAGTCTTATCAAAAAACCTTCTGTTCTCATTTCTTTAATTTGTCACTTTTTCAATTATTTTACCATATAAGGTATATAATGTTATAAATTAAAATAGTGTACAATTATAGTACCTTGTTTATTTAATGTATTTATCAGTCTTTCTATGTTTAGATAAATTCTATACACGACTGCGGTAAGTCTCTCAATTACTTTCATATTAATAGACTATAATATTTCACTGGAGAAAACTGTTTTTAATAAGCCTAAGTAAGTTGATTTCTGTTCACCTGTTGCGACCTCATGCGGTTGTGCAATACACAATTTGAAGGTAAAATTTTTAAAACATTATAAAACTATATTCATTCACGTGTCAGAATTTCGGCACTAAAAAGTAAAGTAAATTGAAATACAAAAATTTAAGTTTAAAATTTATCTAACATCGATGTAACGAGATTCGTGTTACATCACTTAGTTATTGCACAATGCGTAGTTGGTTTAGATGGCATACAAGTTTTACTACAATTAACAGTAAAACTTTATTAATATCTGGAACTTACTGAGGCACGTTTTGAAAGTAAATAATGTCCAATTCATATTATTTTCTATAGTAAAAACTATGTAATTTGAAACAAACTCTAACCACGTGGTATCTACATATTCACACTATGTATAAAGTTTATGAAATGGTACAAAGCCATAATTAATTGTCAAATTGCAAACATGGTAACTCACATTAGGGTGAAGTTAATATTATGAAGAATTACTGTTATAAAGATTTTCAAATAAGGCATGTTGGCCATATAAATTTTATCAAGTTTAATTTAAGTAGCTCAATAGCTATGTTAACTTTATATATGTATTTTGGAGGGTGTGCAAACTTTAGTGGGGCATTGTGTTGTGTCTCTGACTAAAATATATAATGTGTAATTAGGGTCCACCGAACAAGTCGAGAAAAAGACCTACTACATGGCTGAACGATGAACACCATAAAGCTCTCACTTCATCTACCGGAGGAATTTGGAGGACCACACCAACACCTAAAATGTCGGCCACGAGATTGCCACCTCAAAAAACCCTTCATGGACAAAAATCAGGTGATACAAAACCAATTATTATGTACACATAGAGTCAGCACTCAATAATACCCAGTGACCAGTTATATATATCTATCAACTACAACATTTCAAGTTTTAAACATTTAATTGGATCCCCAATTGATGGGACAGTTTAGTGTGTGGACTGGGTGCTAAATTAATTGTAAATTTTATTAATTTCTGGTAAAATTGTCAGCTCAGAGACTGGCATGTATTACACAGTTCAACATTCAACATATATTTTCCATCTTATTTCATTATATGGGTTTCTTTACAGATTTTAAGTCATTCTTTCTATTAGTAATTTATCGTGTTCAATTCAGTAGTATATATATATATATTTCTTAATTTTAAATTCAGTTTAATTCATATTGTATAAAAATTTCTGGGGAGGTAGGTGCATTTTCAACAAGTTTCAACCAGAAGGAATGCATGTTCATACAGTTTTGAACTTGTTTGTTGAGACAAGTTGAAAGATGAATCATCTGGCTATTAACATGTCCGTCTCTGGGCCAAGTGTATTTTTTTATAGGGTTATAATATTATGCAATATTTCTATTTTTATTACTTGGCAATGTTTCAGTATATATAAATTCTTTAAATTATTTATGATAACTGGGGGGTTCATTGTTTTAAATATTTTTTATTTCTCACAGTAATAGAGCCCAGTGGGGCAGAATTTATAACAGCATTAGGCACTTAGCCAAAATTTTGAATTTTATTATGTCCTGGGGACTACTGTATGCTTAAGCATTATCTAATACACCTGATGTGTAATCAACCCACACCATGAGGGTAATATAAAAATAAATTTGTAATCCTAACAGGGATAATTATAAAAGAAAAAGTAAGAATTTATATACACCATGAAGGGTAATATAAAAAGGGCGTGGCAAGAGATCCTTATGTATATTTTATTGTATACTATTGTATAATGTATTTGTATTGTGGAACATGTTATGTGTGTATATTTGTGTGTACATTTTGGGGGTTATAAGTATTATGCATTTAGTGTATTTTTGGTGGGGACTTTAGATATAGGGTTTTATTTGTTCAATGTCTTTTTATAAAGAAAGTTAATACATGGAGTCATGTATATATCCTTTTCATTTTTTATATAACAGGTATTCTATCTCAATTAATCATTGCTGATCATTTCTTTAAGAAAATAATTTATTTTATTTAACCTTATAACAAGTATATGAATTGTCACCCTTTAAAATTTATTTAATTTGTTTGAGTAATTTATTATTATAATTAATATTAGCAAGGAATCTATACCATTTATCTTCATTAAGTTATATGGAGCATTCTAAAAGGAACATATAAAATAAATTTTATATTTTATTAATATTTTAATGGAAACTTTATTTCAAGGTTAGTTATGGTTTTAAATTTCAATTCATTTGTAAAGAGACATAGCAAATTATTTTCTTGGTTTTAATAAATATTTTCAGGTGGCCTTGTTGAGAAAGTATACTTTATTTAATTAACTATTTAAGGGAATTATAGATTATGACTGTTGGGTTTATTTATTTTATTATTAATTTGTTTACTGAGATAGAATAATAAAAGGGATTTGTTAATTGTTTAATTCATGAGTTTTCATTGCAAGTCCCGTCTCACTGGATCCAGCGCATTTTTGGCTTCTCTAGGCTTTAGCCTAGTTATAATTAACTTGTGGCCCCTCTTTACAAAAAAAAAAAAAAAAAAAAAAAAATTTTCAAAAAAAAAAATTTTTTTTTTTACTGCTTAAGTTAAAGAGATTTAGTTTTCAATAATTTGATTATAAAACTACTATTATTATAATTATGATCTGTTCTCATAGTAGTATTAGATATTTTTCTAACTACTGGTAACATTTTCAGTAATCCTTGAACAAGTTTTAATAGTGTATTTTGCTTAACTAACTTGTCACATAGTGTTTGTTTACATTTGATTCCACAATCATAGTCATTTAGTTTTCAATAATTTGACTATAAAACTACTATTATTATACTTATGATCTGTTCTCATAGTAGTACTAGATATTTTTCTAACTACTGGTAACATTTTCAGTAATCCTTGGACAAGTTTTAATAATGTATTTTGCTTAACTAATTTGTCACATTGTATTTGTTTACATCTGGCTATACATTCATAGTCAGTTAGTTTCCAATAATTTGATTATAAAACTATTATTATTATTATTGTGATATGTTCTCATAGTAGTATCAGATATTTTTCTAACTTGTGCAACATATTCTTATGCAGTATTTGCTTCTACTATTATGACTTCATTATGGTATTCTATTACAATGGTTTAATTGTTGATTAATACACATGTTTACACTATTTTTCTAAACAATAACACAAATATTCTTAATCTAATGGTATTACATTTCTTGTTGTGTTGTACCTAATTTCTGGTACATTGGTTGTTTGATACTTAACAAACTAGCTTGTTTGTTATTATTTGTTCTGGACTTTCTTTATATTTTATTCTGTCTTGCCGTGGCATTCAGTTATATTTCATTTTAAAAACTTACAAAGCTTTTATTATCAGTTTCTATGAACAATGATTTTACTGTTCTATCTTACATTTCTCTTGGTGGTCTTATGATTATCTATTTTGGATTACAATCTTGATTAAATTGGTCACACTAATTGTCTGTGCATTTTAACTATTTAATCTTTGATTTTCCACTATAATGGTAACACATTTTCCTCTGTTATAAACCTTCTCACTTGTATTGTCTGTGGGGTTTATTTGGGTTAAAAATGGTTAACTTGTTACAGGTTCTCACACTTACATTAAGTTTTCACTATTACTGTTTGTGATTGCTTAATTATGCTAAACACTGGTTTCTTCATAGTTGATAATCGTTATTCTTCTTCCGGTCACTAGTATAGTTCCTTGTATACTTGGTGAATGGTGATTTCTTGTATTGTCCATATATTATCTTCATTCTTCATGTTATGTTTCCTTTGCTCTTCTTCTTCCTTTCTTCTTCTGTTTAATTGTTGTTCACTATCGGTGTTCTTCTTCCTTTCTTCTTGTGATTGGTTTTATTCTTGTCTTTCTTCAATATTTCCATTTGTGGTAGTCATTGTTCCATAGTATTTATATTAATAAATAAATTGGTTGTTTTGCCATCATTGTGGTTGCTCTTGAGTTGTCTCTTCTTCATTTTAATAGTTATGATTTTTGTTGTTTCCCCTCACTGTTTGGAATCTGTTGTCTTCTTTTCATTTTACATTTTATGATTTTTGTTGTTTCCCCTCACTGTTTGGAATCTATTGGGCCTGGTTTCTAACATTTTATATTGGCTCGTTGTCATTTTCTTTCTCTCTTTTGTACTCGATGATGCTATATTACACTTCCTTCTTCTTTGTTGGAATTTTTCAATAATATATCTCTGTAGATACACACTTTTTGTTTACATTATTTTATGTACTTTGAAATATTTTCATGATCTCCCGTCACTTGACGTAATAATTGGTTACTCTATGTACGTATGAATTGTTGGTTTTGTATTAAAATCAGGTATTGACATGATTAAAATAAATTAATAAATATGTTTTTTACCTGTTACCAAAGACATATCACAATTCTAAAAACACCATTAGAATAAGGACATTTAAACGCGTATGGTGATGCAAAATTATTGCAGAAAAGTGCAATAATAAAGACGTCATATTATTAATGTTAATTACTACCATAATTAACTAGTAATTAACAAGTGTGTTATATGTAAATGACGAGTGAAAAATTATCATCATCATCATCATCATCATCATCATCATCATCATCATCATCATCATCCATCATCATTATAAAGACTTAAATGTAAATAGTGTAAATATTCAGAGTAAAAGACGTAATTGTAAATTGTTGTTAAAAATAATAATTTTATTCTGTTTAATTTTAAAAATTGGGTGTGTCATTATAAATCATAAATATTCTTAAAGTAAATATTATTTTTATTAAAATATTAATAGCAACAATTAAATTTTATTTTAGTAAAGTTAATATTATTTTTATAAATGAGTTGCTATTTTCAAATTTTAATAATGATTCAAAGTCAGACACCCAAACAATATAAAAGAATTTATAATTTGTTCATCATATATGTTTAGATATTTAAGACTATATGTTATTAATGTGTGCTGAATAGCAAAGATATGTTATGTTTTCAGAGTGTAACCTTATAAAAGAGAATATTTTGAATTTTCTAATTTCAAATTTTAATAATCAATTAATTTTCTTTGCAATATTTAATAAACCGTTGATTGATTCTTTTACTATGTTTTAATTAATTATTTCATGTCATCAACGTCTCACTCCTCTTTTAAAAAAACGTTTATTGTGCAACCACATATACTTAACGCAACGAACACACAAAGTACTCTCTCTGAAAGTTCGTCAGCGAAGGTGGTCGCAGTGGGAAGCGATTCCAGACAACGCTAATTCCAGACAGTCCTTGGGTCCGTAGAGTCGAGTGAGCAGCGAGTGTCAGCAGGAAACCATCACGGAGTGAGATAGTCGGCTACCGTTCCTGAGCATCGTTTGCTGATCGTGGCGGCTGGAATACGGAGACCTTAAGCAAGGCACTACCTGGAGGCGATTGCTGGAACGTGGAACCGAGACGACGGATCGCTGGAGGCCGGATCGAGATCGTCGACCGGGAGGACAATGAGAGGACGACCAAACAGGGAAGCAAAATTTAAATCATTCTCATCAAATTGTAAAACTTTAAAGAGCACATTAAAGAACATTAATTTAAAATAATTTTGTTTAAAAAAAGAAGACTTTTGAACATTTAAATAAATTCATAAATTTGTGTAAAGAAGAACATTTTTTTAAAAGACATTTTCAAAGTAAAAAGTTTGAACAACAACAAGTTAATTGTATGTAAAACGTGTTAGGAAGAATGATGCTTTGTGAAGTTATTGCCAGGATGCAGAATAATGACGATAGTGGACTCCTAAGGCCTACATAAATTGTCGCGACAACAAGAAAAATGAAATGACAGAACAAGGCAGCAAACGTAATGACGTCTGCTGCCAGCCGACGCTCGGTTGAACTGTGTCGATGCATGTAAAAACATGATAAGCGCAATTCAGAAAGTACAGATTAGCCAACCTATTAAATGCGAAAATTACCACATTACTGTCCATAACTGCCCGCAAAAAATCAAAAGATTTTTTAATACATTTTAATAACTTATTATAGAAAAAACACAATGTTTCTTAATAATAGATAGTCAACCTCAATAAATTGTATTGAACCTTGAGATTGAAATGTTAGATAACAGTTATGACATTAACTGTTTAGAGATAAACTTGAATAATGATGATAAGAGTTGAGCAGGCCAAGTTGGCTTGCAAACTGATTTATACATGAGTATAAATGCAAAAATTAGCAATGTATTGCCAATATATATTGTATGTATACAATATAAAACAATATAAAACATGAAAAATACATAATTTGACAATGTTTAATGATGAATAATCGGTGACTCATCACATGATGGGCCCGATACAAATTGTAAATATTTTATGCAAGTCATAATGGTTAGCTTGAACCAGTCAAGGCCAGTAGACCTATACAATAGTATTGAATAAAATGAACAAACAAAATTATTATAAAATTATACATGTAAAGACATAGATTTAGCATAACGCTTTAATATAATAATTGAATGATGCATGCTATACCTGAAGTTTCAGGAATGTACAATAAATTGTTATGTGAAAACAATTATACATTGTTGAATGATTGCAAGCACAAAGTGTAATGACATGTATGTCATAATTAAAGCATGAATAATAATTGTGCAATACGTGATCACAAAATACAAATACAAAATATAAAAATATATGCGTGGCGTATGGTTATAGACAGTAGATGCGGGTAAAACAATGTGTTTTACATAGATACAAGTTATACATAATAAATACAATAGAAATCGGTTTAGATAATTACAAATACATGAATACAAGGCACAATAGCATAAGTGACAAGTACAACAAATGTGTTTATACAAAATGTAATACATGTGTTGAACAATTGCGAGAAATAAATTCATAGAGTAATAAAATATCACACATATTGACAAAAAATGTGCAAGAAAATGCATACATGGTTTGTATAGCTGCAGACCATGCGAATATTATATAACAAAATTTTTATATAAGAACAATACCACCAATGACATGACACATAACCCATTACCAATATCAAAATGTAAATGTAAAGGACATAGTATGTCTCACAAATTATTAATATATAAATACAAAAATAGTAAAGTATACCACCATGAAAAATATAATAAGTATAGATATAATAACATAGTGCATGGTTGTAAAATTACAAGTCACATGCAAATTTAGTATAAAAATACGCAATGATGCAAATTAACATAAAAATGTTGTGATGATACATATCACAATTAAGTTGACCAAATTGTCATACAATAAGTAATGAAAGCCAGTGGCCAAGTAAAATATAGCATTGTGCTAAGTAATTATATTGACCTTGTGTCTAAGCCTCGTCCCGCGCTGGCAACAAACATAACTTATGAATTGGTCTGCGAAAAATGCCAGTAGGCGTGCGAACGTCAACTACTCTAATTAAGTTGTCTGGTCCGGGAAATGTGGCGGTAATTACACCAAATTTCCATGCTAATGGAGGTAAGTTATCCTCGATCAGTAAAACCAGGTCACCAATGGAAACGTTTTCCTTGGCGAATTTCCATTTGTGACGTTGTTGTAATTGATGTAAGTAGTCGCGAGACCAAGCTTTCCAAATGACTTGGACAAACTTCTGGAGAAGTTGCCAACGTCCAAGACGAGAGATGGGAACGTGAGATAAGTCAGGATCAGGTATCGCCGTTAATGGTGCGCAAATTAAAAAATGGCCAGGTGTAAGTGGCACTGGATCATTTACATCCGATGAAACGGCAAATAATGGACGTGAGTTTAGACATGCCTCTATCTGAGACAAAACCGTCGTAAACTCCTCGAAGGTGAGTATAGACTTGCCGACCACGCGGCGCAAATGATACTTTAAACTCTTTATACCGCTCTCCCAAAGACCACCAAAATGAGGTGACGAGGGCGGAATAAATGACCATGTAATACCATGAGAGGTCGTAAAGGATTGGATTGATGAGGTGGCATCCTTATTATGCCAAAGATTGTAAAGGTCATGCAAAACATTGCGGGCCTTCCTAAAGTTCGTGCCATTATCAGAATATAACTGGCTGGGTATGCCCCTACGGGCCATGAAACGACGTAAGGCAGCTATAAACGCGTTGGCTGTAAGGTCGGAAACCAATTCCAAATGAATGGCCCTGGTGGCTAAGCAGATGAACAAAGACACATACGATTTTGACAGAGTCCTAGATTTCTGCCCGCCATGACGAATCATGAAGGGACCACCATAATCAACTGCGCAGAATAGAAACGGCCGCGAAGGAGTGACCCTAGGAGATGGCAAAATACCAAGCCTTTGAACCTGATGTTTGGCACTAAACCTGAGACACTTGACGCATCTACGAATGATGGAGCGAATGACTATCTTGGCGTTAATGATCCACCAACGTTGACGAAGTGAATGATGCACAAGTTGAGCACCAGCGTGGAGTAGACGAATGTGTTCGCGTTCAATAATAAGGCGAGTGATATGAGCCGATGGATGCAAGACAATAGGATGCTTATTGTCATAAGGTAGTTGCGACTGCTGTAAGCGTCCGCCGACGCGTATGACGCCAAACTCATCAAGAAACGGGTCCAGAGAAGACAACTTACTCCTAATAGAGACAGAAGACCCATTACGAAGGCAATTAAGCTCAGCAGCGAAGTGGATCGACTGGGATTGTTTTATGAAAAAATTAAGAGTGGAATGAATTTCAACGGGGGTAAGAGGAAATTCAGAAAAGAACAAACAAAGAAAAATTTCTAATAACGTGACAAAACCCAATAGTTATGGTAGGTGAGGGGCATGAACATTAATCACGAACAATATGAACTATATGAACAATAACACGAACTACAAATGGACTGATAATAAAAGAAAAATGAAACGGGCGACTATGAATATCACAAGAAAAATCAACATTGAATAGAAGAAATGAGAAGAGGCAAAGAACCAGATTTAGAACTGAGAAACAGAAGTTTGTACCAAAAAACATGACAAATTGACCCAATCTAATGAGTAAACTAATCCCATTCTTTTAATAAACAATACAATTGATAGGAGTACCCAATAAAGATAATATAAAATTAAGAATGCAATGCAGTAG
Source organism: Massospora cicadina (assembly GCA_022478985.1). Lineage (NCBI taxonomy): Eukaryota > Fungi > Entomophthoromycota > Entomophthoromycetes > Entomophthorales > Entomophthoraceae > Massospora > Massospora cicadina. The sequence goes on along the minus strand of JAKSZP010007365.1, from coordinate 10,660 downwards.
AGTAAATAATAACAAAATATGTAATAATTTAAGAAACCAGTGTAAATCTATGAGTTCAAACAAGTGAAAATAGTGAGAGCCCAAAATAATTAAATGATGATCAAAAGATCATAATATAAACCAGTGGGAAGTGAAAGCCAGTGGGGGTTATCATTAAAGTGATAAAGGTCTTATGAACCACATATATGGAAATAAGAACCAAAATATAGTGACAAAGTGTTTTTTTATTAAGTGTTTTGGTAAACTCCAATGTACTATGTTATGTATAATTATTTATTCATAAGGATTGAACACTTATTCATTTTTAAATAATGCACAGTTATTGGCCTATGCTATAATTTAAATAATAAGATATAGTGACATATAAAAGAGTTAGGGTAATAAACACCCATGTTCAGTTATATTAGAAATAGTTAATATGGGAGCCTGTGTGCACCATTAATTTATATGTTATAAAAAGTTTTGTTAAAAAAAAATGTTAGTTATTTAGTGAACAGAATGTTCATAAACTGTTCAAAATGTTAATCAGGTAATTGGGAAAGATCTAATATTATAAAAAGGATATTGTACAGAAATAACTAACTGTTAGACATGTAGGCCTAAGGAATTGAGCCAGACCCAAGCAACATTGAAATAGTTAGATAAACACTACTAAATTAAATAAAACTAAAAACAAAAGCTTGGTTTTGATAAAATATAAAGATGTTAATGGAGGGAGATGTATAAACCATCCATTGCTATCATAATATAGATAATGAACATAATTATAAAGTGTTTAGTAAGCCACTAAGCTGACATGGCTTCAGTATTATTGTTATTGTCAGAAAAATAGGTGTAGATATTTTAATTAATGATATTGTATGAAAAGTAGGAATACTCAGAATTATATTTGGTAGTAAGAATAACAATATTAGAAGATATTAGATCTGTAAGACATACAACAAAAATGTCAAACAAGATTAGGTCAATGCCTCAAAACACAAAAGTATAAACCTGCCAAAACAGTAGATAAGAGGCCAAAATGGGGCGAGATTAGTATCAAAACTATTTAATTTTAATGAACAATAAAATGGTACTAATTAAAAATAAATTTAAATCAAAATAAATAAAACGTAATCTGAGGTGACAAAATTAAAAACGCCAATTTTCAAAAATAACTTAGTCACGTGACGTGGGGTCAAGGCTCTAGACCAATCAAAAACACCAAAAGCTAGGTCACCAACGAGATTTAAATATTTTTAGAGAGACAGTTGATTGTTAGATATAAAACTGAAAACTTCAACAGCATATTGCTGGCAGTAAAAAATTAATATTAAAAGAGTGAAAACTTACTCCAGGAGAGGCGATTCCGATAAAAGTAATACCGAAAAGATCGACAACACATGACACGACACCAGAACCAAGAAAAACCAACACACTAACGAGAATCTGAGAAAATAGATACCCAACTCAAAAGCGTCCATCCCGTATATATACAGCAACGGTGAGAAATTTTGGTTAATTCCAGCAGAATACTACATAACATCACAACACAATTTCCACTAAAAACATAGCTGTTCCAGATAAAGGAGGCTATATACCAACTATTATTATAAACTACTATAACTAAGACTTTATTTAAAACACTTTAATTGGAATTTAAAGAACGTATTTTTCTGAGGTGAGAACTCAATAGTCCGCCATGTTGTGTTACTGAAGGCACTGTTGCAAACTGTAAGCGAACAACTTTGAAAAACATTATTATATACATTTTGTTAGTCGATAAGAAGTAAATATATTTTGTAATGCATTGTATTTTTAAGTAGAAGCATATTTCCTATCTTTCCTAGCAACTCCAAGTACCCATTACCTGAGAAACATAAAATATATATATTGTGAATTTTTTGTTATTACGGACTATTTGTTACGGCGGATGAACTCATCCAATTGTAAATCCTCGAATAATGAAACGGTAATTTGACCAATGTTTCAAAGAAATTACGAATAAAAGATATAATTTGTCAATCGTACCAGTCCTATTTTATTCCAATAAAGTAATTATAAAGACTATTAATTACAGGAACCAGAAGAGAAAATTTGAGGAGGGCGCAAGGACATCCAGACACGAAAGTAGATCCAGTGGGCTGCTTACACGATCTATTTGACCATTACTAAACAAATATTATTCACGCGCCGATTTCAAACGGACGGTGACACACTAAATTCTCGTTCCTATAAAATCGTTGCTAATCAACGAATACTGAACGACAACACAGTAAACGACAACAAAATAACTAATATAATTAATAGTCACAACATAAGGACATTTACGAACCGATTAACGAGTACAACCAAGTTTTGAAGGGTAACTTATTTCGTTATCCGCAGTTCGTAAAATACACCCGTAACTATTCTGTTTGTTATAGATTGACGCATCCAACGTGGGCCTTTAAGACTCACAGATAAAACGTCACAACACAAATCTGATTGTTACAGATTGACGCCTGCAACGTGGGACTTTACAAGTCAACTTCCACACCTTGTTATATTGTTATTGGCGCACCAACGTTTCGGGCTGAAACAAGAAGGAAAAATAATAAATTTGTATTTTAATAACTGTATTACAGGTCACTCATTTTCAGCCGGCAGTTGTTAGAAGATGACGGGAAAAGAAGAAGCCAGTGGAGGACCAGATTGGAATAAATTCATGGAACAAATGATGAACAGTATGACGGAAAATTTGAGATGGACGAAAAATTAGAAAAAAAAAGAAGAAATCAGCGAAAATTTAATGAAACGAATGGATAAAAAATAAAGAAGAAATCAGCGAAAATTTGATGAAACGAATGGATAAAAATAAAGAAGAAATCAGCGAAAATTTGATGAAACAAATGGACAAAAATAAGGAAGAAAATAGAAAATTTTAAACGCTTGGAAGAAAATAATAAACAGACCAGCGAAAATTTTAAACGCTTGGAAGAAAATAATAAACAGACCAACGAAAATTTTAAACGCTTGGAAGAAAATAATAGAAGGAGGAGTTGAAGCAAATCAATGAGGACAACTTCAGACAAATCAATGAACGGATTGAACATACTAACAAGGAAGTGAGGGACACTATTAACAGACAGAATGAAGAAATAGGACAAACAGTCAACAAGAAAATCGAGGAAGCCAGTAAAACCATTAATCAAAAAATAGACAAAAACGATGATGAAAGAAGACAGGAGATAGCTGAGACAAATAGAAGGCTGGAAGGAATCGATGCAGTTGTTACACTGAATAGGGCCGAACTAGATGTCAAAATAGACCAGGTAGGAGACGAAAACCGAACTCAAGTAGAACAACTACAGACAGACTTCGGAAATCAGTACCGAAATATCAGTGCAGTCGTCAACGAAGTCCAGGTACAGTTGCAACGAGTCAGCGAGCAATTGACAAGAACCGGAGAGAACAGATGGCCAGTAATCCGGAGCTATCTGGACGAGCATTTTAAAGAAACAAATGATAACTGGTGGATAGCCACCAGGCACGATTTGCGAAACTATGAAGAGTTTAAAGAGGCATTTAAAAAGAGATACTGGTCAGATGCCACGCAAAACATGGTAAGGGAAAGTATCAGTTATGGAAGGTATGATCCTAACAGGGGTAACACACCGACCACATACTTCCTTGGAAAAGTGTGTGTGGCAAAACACCTTGAACCGAATATCCCGGAAGAAATATTTGTCGCCAGATTGGCATACCATTACGACAGCGGGATATCTACAGCACGTTCGGGAGGACAAATAAAGACAATACAGGCAATGACAACATTATTAGAAGAGCGTGAACGCGAGGAGTACTTGAGAAGAAGCCGTCAGAGGAATGACCAATACAGGAGCAGGAACATTCCGGATTACGAGAACAAAAACAATAATAACAATGGTAATAATCGTAATAATAACGGAATGTACCACCAAACAAACTATAACAACAGGCCAAGTAATAATAACACCCATAATAATAACCATGGGGCATACCAACGGCCAAACTACAATAACGGCCCAAGGAACAATGGGAATAACTATGGCAACAGGCAAAACATCCCGAATAACCAGTATAACCGCCCATATAATACAAATCAACCGAACCAGTACAACAACAACCGGAATTTTAACCATAATAATAATAACAACCGCAACCCGAACGATCAAAATCAAAACTATCGAAGGGTCAATCATATATGGGCAGATAACAGTGGCAACGGTAGATCATACTATCGCGGGCGTCGAAGCTTTAGTCGGGATGACGACTGGAACCAAGGTAACCATGACAATAATCGAACTAACAGAGGCAGGAGTCGAAGTCAAGAGGACTACCGACGAGTGAATTATGAGGAGGATCACCAACGACCCCAACCCAGATCGACGAGCAACGAAAATGTTCAAGCGAACCAAAACGGCAGAGGAGATGAAGGATCCGAGCCGCCTTTAAACTCTACACGGCAGTGAAAACACCATCGGGACCCTCACTGAACCACACTATTGGGTTTAACAGCGTCAACAGTCACGTTAAAAATAATAAAAATCATATTACAATAATTCATAATAACTACCTGAAAAATTTAAGAGAAGAATTGTTGGAAGAAGAAGAAGGGAATCTGAATAAAAATAATAATGAAATTATATACATAACTGCAGGAATCAACAGTGTACAAACAACAATTATGATCGACACTGGAGCTAACGTGTCATTGATCGACGTAGTAGAATTAAATAAGATAATTGAAGAAGGGAAGAAAAACGTACTTACTCTACCGATCAACAACATTGTGTTAATTGGGGCGACGGGACGCCAGAATAGAACAGTCCGAAAACAAGTAAGTCTAGAACTGACCAGCAATAATGAAACAGTTACAATGAATTTCTTAGTGGCCAGTGGCTTGCCATTTAAAATGCTAATCGGGTGTGACATGTTGAAAAAGTATTCCGCTATCATTGACATGAATAAATCAAAATTATTTCTAAAAATGGAACACAGAGAATGGACGGCTAATTTAGTGGACAGTGATAGAACAACATCAACCCGAATAACGTATCATATACAGGGAAGCGTAGAACAGCTAGGGCAGTTACAAGACAATGAAATCCTTTACGAGTTGGACAATGAACAATTATGGCGTGACAAGATTAACGAAATTCGTACTTTCAAATGTGATATATCTGATGTGCAAAAGGAAAAACTGATTAATGTGTACAACAGGTATCGCCACGTGTTTTCGGATACTCCTGGCAAGGTGAGAAACTACCAGTGCAAAATAGAGTTTCGAGAACCAGTGAACTTTAATAGAAAGTCATACCCGATCGCCTACTCACAAAAGGAAGCTGTGAGGGCGGAAATCAATCAGTTAATAAGCGAAGATATCATAGAACCAAGTTGCTCCCCTTATACAAGCCCTATCCTCGCCGTTCCGAAGAAAGGTGGCAAAGTAAGAATCTGTTTGGACGCGAGGGAAATCAACAAGGTAATAGTGAACGACCGAACATCCCCAGGGGAGATCGAGGAAATAATAAAAAGTTCTATGGGATTAAGTATATCAGCACTTGGGACACTGTCTGTGGGTATTGGCAGGTTGAACTCCACCCAGAGAGCCGCAAATACATGGCGTTTATATTCGAAGGCCGTAATTATCAGTTTAAACGATTACCGTTTGGACTGGTAAATTCAGTGGCCGTGTTTGTGAAAATAATGGACCAAATCCTTGGACAGGACACTCTGCCATATACAACCGTCTATGTAGACGACATTTTAATCACTTCTACCGATTGGGATGACCATTGTCAACGAGTAGAGCAGATACTGGAAAGGCTGTCAGAAAACCACATTACACTGAAGTTGGGGAAATCAAAATTGATAGCAAGGAGGTACAGTTTCTAGGGTTTAACTTGTCAGAGAAAGGGATCACTCCATCCGAAGAGAAAGTCGAATCCATCCAAAAATTCCCAACACCAAGGAATCAGAAAGCAACTTCAATCATTCCTCGGCATTGTGTAATTACTACCAAAAATTCCAAGAAATTATTCGGAATTAACAGCAAAATTCGCAAGACAGTTATCGTCAAAAGACAAGTGGACGTGGGGAGAAGAGCAAGATGCCACGCTTAAACTAATCAAAGATAAGTTTTGGAATCAGTGATTTTACACCATCCAAATTTCAACAAACAATTTTTTATGAACTGCGATGCCAGTGATGTCAGTTTGGGATCTGTTCTTTATCAGGAAGATGATGAAGGAAGCCATCAAGTGATCAGTTTTGCCAGTCGAGTTCTGAATAGTTGTGAAAAGAACTATAATGTAACAGAGAAAGAGCTTCTTGAGTGTTGTATTTTCCTGTGGCAAGTTCAGGACATACATTTTAGGATACAAAACTACCATCAGAACTGATCACAAATCAATATCATTCCTGAAAAATTGCAAGTTGAACCATGGAAGGTTAACCAGATGGAGCCTGATACTACAAGAATACAACCTAAATTGGGAATATATTCCCGGAAAAGAACGTCATTGCAGACACATTATCAAGAATCAATATCAGGGACCAGACGTTTGAGGGGAAAAAGAAACTATAATTAAACTATACAATATCATCAGTAGTAGATCTGATCTGGCTAACATCATAACAGAACTCGAACAACGGCAGAAGCAGGACACCAGATTGAGTAAAATCATTGACAGACTTAGAGAACAAGACGACCGCATAACACCATTTTACTGCAACACCAACAAATACTATTCATTAAGACACAATACAAATTTAATACCTGGAAAATTGTTATACCATGTAAATATAGAGAAAGGACATCATCATGGATTACCACATCAGGTATGGCCACATGGGAGCATTAAAAGTTGTAAAGGCGCTCCAGGAGCATATATATATCAAAGACGCCAATAGAAAAGTACGAAACCAAATTAAACACTGTCACATATGCCAACTCGTAAAGATAAATAATGACAAGAAAGAAGGTACCATGATGCCCATAACATCAGCAAGCAGATTAGAGAAGGTATTCGTGGATATTTGCGGCCCATTCCCGCGAAGTGGCGGGAGGCACCAATATAAATATTTTGTAATATTGTTTGACCATTATACTAGATACACAAAACTGTACCCAATCAACCGGGCAACAACGCAAAAGATTTTAAACATTATTCTCCAAACTATATAAATGAGGTAGGAGCTCCTAAGTCCATTATTACTGACCACGGGACACAGTTCAAGGGAAACAGATGGAGAGAGACACTACGGGAGGATGGAATCAGAACATATAAAACATCTGTATACCACCCGAGCAGTAACCCGGCCGAACGAGTTTTAAGGGAAGTAGGAAGGATCCTAAGAACGTATTGTTTCGACCAACAGAGAAAGTGGGCAGAGTATTAATTTATCATACCATCAATTTATTGAAACTACTCCGTATACTGCAATGTTTCAGAGACCACCGCCCAGAGAGATCACAGAACTAATTCAGTTCCCTAACGAAAGTGAATACCAATTTGACAATGTAAAATTCTATGAAAAAATATTAGAACGGACTGAGAAGACGAGAAGGAAATATCAGCAACTACAACCGAAGCCAGAACGTTACCTAGTAGGAGACAAAATACTGCTAAAGAACCGGAATTGCCTAGCACAATGGAGGGCATTGCAAAGAAACTGTTGTTATTGTACACTGGACCATATACTGTAAACAGAGTTAACGGTAACAACACTTATGAGATTGTAGATCCCCATACTTTAAAGAAGAAAGGCACATATAATCAATCATCTATGAAACGATACTACTAAATCAGTGATAACAAGAATATTACGTTAATATTAACTAGTACAGAATATGAAAAAAATATAAATAAATGAAATAAAATAAAATCTTATACATATAACTAAAAAGGAAGATATATACCACCCATCACTAAAATGAAAGAACAGAGAGCTAAAATAATATGAAAGAAGAAAGTGAATAGTAAACATGATTAATGTTCAAATAACTGAGATGAAACCAGCACAAGTAATCCCAGAATGATTTTTTAGTCATAATTAAGACTATTTTTAGAGATTTTAATTTAAATGAGTTGACTGTAGATAATTTCCAGCAACCATGATCATGAGCAGACGATACGTTCCTCTGAACTCATAAGGTGAAGCTTTGGACAGCGGTGAATTAGAGCCAAAAAGTGCCTACCCGAACTGTACCAACTCACATAAGTAGGTAAATTTTATTATTCAAGGGATGAAACAAAGAAGGAAGAAAATTGTGTAAACAGAAGGAAAAATATAATATATGTGAATCTATGTAAGGAATAAGATACAAAGGGCTCGAATAAATAAACTGGAAAAAAGTAATGATTATTTCTCCAGTATCTGAAGGACATCTTCCGAAATAATCAGTTTTAGTGACAGGGCAATATGTGATGGTACATCTCATCACATATGTATAAGATATATTATAACGATAAGATATAAATAACAAGTACTAGCACAAGCCATGAAAAAAAAAAAACTTATTAAAAAGTATGTAACTAACATTAAATTATCAATTCCAACATCCAACAAAAGTAACCAAAGAAGATTATATTAATATTATATAAGAAACAGTAGTTATAAAAGGAAATTCAGAAAAGAACAAACAAAGAAAAATTTCTAATAACGTGACAAAACCCAATAGTTATGGTAGGTGAGGGGCATGAACATTAACACGAACAATATGAACTATATGAACAATAACACGAACTACAAATGGACTGATAATAAAAGAAAAATGAAACGGGCGACTATGAATATCACAAGAAAAATCAACATTGAATAGAAGAAATGAGAAGAGGCAAAGAACCAGATTTAGAACTGAGAAACAGAAGTTTGTACCAAAAAACATGACAAATTGACCCAATCTAATGAGTAAACTAATCCCATTCTTTTAATAAACAATACAATTGATAGGAGTACCCAATAAAGATAATATAAAATTAAGAATGCAATGCAGTAGAGTAAATAATAACAAAATATGTAATAATTTAAGAAACCAGTGTAAATCTATGAGTTCAAACAAGTGAAAATAGTGAGAGCCCAAAATAATTAAATGATGATCAAAAGATCATAATATAAACCAGTGGGGAAGTGAAAGCCAGTGGGGGTTATCATTAAAGTGATAAAGGTCTTATGAACCACATATATGGAAATAAGAACCAAAATATAGTGACAAAGTGTTTTTTTATTAAGTGTTTTGGTAAACTCCAATGTACTATGTTATGTATAATTATTTATTCATAAGGATTGAACACTTATTCATTTTTAAATAATGCACAGTTATTGGCTTATGCTATAATTTAAATAATAAGATATAGTGACATATAAAAGAGTTAGGGTAATAAACACCCATGTTCAGTTATATTAGAAATAGTTAATATGGGAGCCTGTGTGCACCATTAATTTATATGTTATAAAAAGTTTTGTTAAAAAAATGTTAGTTATTTAGTGAACAGAATGTTCATAAACTGTTCAAAATGTTAATCAGGTAATTGGGAAAGATCTAATATTATAAAAAGGATATTGTACAGAAATAACTAACTGTTAGACATATAGGCCCAAGGAATTGAGCCAGACTCAAGCAACATTGAAATATTTAGATAAACACTACTAAATTAAATAAAACAAAAACAAAAGCTTGGTTTTGATAAAATATAAAGATGTTAATGGAGGGAGATGTATAAACCATCCATTGCTATCATAATATAGATAGTGAACATAATTGTAAAGTGTTTAGTAAGCCACTAAGCTGACATGGCTTCAGTATTATTGTTATTGTCAGAAAAATAGGTATAGATATTTAAATTAATGATATTGTATGTAAAGTAGGAATACTCAGAATTATGTTTAGTAGTAAGAATAACAATGTTAGAAAATATTAGATCTGTAAGACATACAATAAAAATGTCAAACAAGATTAGGTCAATGCCTCAAAACACAAAAGTATAAACCTGTCAAAACAGCCGATAAGAGGCCAAAATGGGGCGAGATTAGTATCAAAACGATTTAATTTTAATGAACAATAAAATGGTACTAATTAAAGATAAATTTAAATCAAAATAAATGAAACGTAATCTGAGGTGACAGAATTAAAAACGCCAATTTTCAAAAATAACTTAGTCACGTGACGTGGGGTCAGGGCCTTAGACCAATCACAAAACACCAAAAGCTAGGTCACCAACGAGATTTAAATATTTTTAGAGGGACAGTTGATTGTTAGACATAAAACTATAAACTTCAACAGCATATTGCTGGCAGTAAAAATTAATATAAACTGAAAGAAAACTTACTCCAGGAGAGGCATTTCCAATAAAAGTAACACAGAAAAGATCGACAACACATGACACGGCACCAGAACCAAGAAAAACCAACACACTAACGAGAATCTAAGAAAATAGATACTCAACTCAAGGCGTCCATTCCGTATATACAAGCCAACGGTGAGAAATTTTGGTTAAGTCCAGGAGATCACTACATAACATCACAACACAATTTCCACCAAAAAACATAGCTGTTCCAGATAAAGGAGGCTATATACAAACTATTACTATAAACTATTATAACTAAAACTTTATTTAAAGCACTCTAATTGGAATTTAAAAAACATATTTTTCTG
>JAKSZP010007364.1:0-30680 GCA_022478985.1 Massospora cicadina | reverse complement strand
TCCATGGCCCAGCATCATTATTCCAGGAGCCACCCAAGGCTCTACTCTAGACTTCTTCCAGGGGCTTCTAACCTCCCCATACATCAGCTCCAGTATCTCTAATGTCAACCCCATGTCGACTATCATTATGATCCCAGCAGTATGGTTTTCTCATTCTTGATCCTCAGTGGAATTCCCCAATTTTCTAGGATTTCCACCAGCATTTCTCGTCACTTCCAGCCAACTAGTTGGTATTGAATTGGGACAATGCCATCATTGTATATCAAGTTGAAGTTATTTCTCCTACTCAGTGGAGCTTCCCCATCCTTCTGATAGCCAATGGTAATGTTTGACCCAGTAAGGTCAACTTATTATCCTCAAAGTTACGTTTAGCTCCATACTTTTGTAAAAATTCCATCCCAATCAGAATGTCATAGTTTTGGTTGGCCAAAACTATTGCTGGCGCAGATACCACCAAGGGCCCAAATCAAAGTGGCAAAGCACTATATTCTCCACATGAGATGGTGGTATTTGGCCCATATATCCCATACTCCTTCTTGTGTTCCAAGCCAGGTTAGATCTTCATCCTCTTCACCAGCTTTGTCAAGAAAATGTTAATAAGTGCTCCGCTGTCAACAATCGCCCTCACCTGTAATCGATTCACTAGTATAACTATATATGTACAATCAGAGTATTGTAAGATAGTGTTTACTGAGTGTATAGTGGCGTTATTAGCCAATTGAGGGTGTGAATGATTTGCGCTGATAAATCAGGAAATGATTCTTTTATCACATTGAGGGGGATCAACAGGTTTGCCTCATCTAATTGAACTTCAGTCAATTCATTGGGATTATTGGTGGCTTGAATCTTGTCTTCCAGTTGTTGGGCGTATGGCTGGGCAACTTCCTTAATTATCTCAGGGTAGATTCCCTTCACCCTAGATCTTGTTACCACATTCATGTCCAAATTGACCACTTGATACAGTTGATCTTGTACATCTTCATCCATGAACAGGTCACTGATGTCAATTTCTTCATGCATAATATTGGGAAGAACAGGCTTCTCCGCAGCTCTAGACTGTTCCCTGTCTAGGCCATGGGCCCTTTTCCTGACTCCTTTGTGGTTGCAGACTCTTTTGCTTGGACTATGTTGATTTGATACTTTGGCTTCTTGCAATTTACAGTGAAATGTAGCTTCCCTCCGCATTGGTAACATAATTTCTATTTCTTTTTAATCCTTCTGAACTCTTTGGGCTTATTCACCAGCACAGTTTGGTTGTTCATCTCTTTAGTATCCTCATCCCCTTTTGTGGGATTCAAATTCATACTGAGTTGGATTTGAAACTTCTGTTTGGGGCATCAAAGGTTGCTCCCAAGATTTTCAAATTATATACCATTTGAGAGGTAATAATTTCCATCACAAACACGGAAGACATCATTTGGTGCAAATTGCAATAGGGCAAAAGGGCCGCTTGTAATGCAATTCTTGCATCAAAGTCATCCAGTACCTGTAAGTCTTGGGGACTAGCCCTTTTAGCTGGATAGGGTTCAGCACCCTTCCGGAAGAAGAGGGGCCTCAAGACTCCAGTGGACCCTCTGTCACAGCTGGGCGACCTCGCCCATGTGATATATGAGCGCTTGGTGATGGCTCTCCTACCCAAAGCCATCCCACTCCCACCCCTTCCCCCTCTTCAATCCTGGTAAGAATGATAGAAGGGGTCTGCAGGAAGATGGCTCACTTTAGGGGGCATGGAGAGGGCCTTGAGGCCACCCACTCCCCAGGCGAGCCATGGCCAAAAATTGGGAAAATGGCAATTCCCAATATCGGAGCCTGGCCAGTAATTTCTGGACTGGGGGAGCTGGTCAGGGCTGGCCTGCTTCAGAAGCCAGATTAGAACACAGCTCGGATTGCAAACCTGGTTCTGAACGGCTCAGATCATCAGGCCCAACACTCCAAAATGGATCCAGGAAGTTCAGATCAAGTGAGCCACTCAATCGTGGGATCAGCCCAAATTGCAACAAACCCAATCCATGGACCCCTGCCTTCCAAGACAAATAAAAACTAGCCCAGCCATGCGAACAAGCTGATTTGAGTCATCAGGACATGGATTGGCAGTATTTATTTGGCTTGGCCCCAAGAATTTGGGAAAATTTGCAAAAATTTTGTAAGCTTTTGCCTGAATTGGGAGCCGCCTTCTACCCCCCAAGCCAGCCAACCAAATCCCTTCCCCATTCCCCAAATGACCAATCCCTCAATACTTCCCCATGCCTATCGCCCAGTTTAAAAGGCAACTGGCCCCACTGGGGGCAGTTGTCAGTTCATTCTTTTTTGCCTTTGTTATATAAATCTGATAAATCTGCCTAGTTTGCCACAGACTCTGTCTGCTTTAAAAAACAATTATAAACAATTCTGTCAATCGATCTGATGAAGCATGCCATCACCCAAATCCTCTTTCCAATGTTCACCGACTGGATTATCCAGTCACTCAATCCCATCATGCGGCAGCAGATTGCAAATATGATAATCTGTCCCACCACCGATGGCAAACCCACTGCTCCATTTGTTTCCACGCGTCCATTAAATGGAGGCCCTGCTGTTTGTTTAGGCGCCAAGTCCGCTGGAACTGCTCCCCAGTTGGAGCAGCCCCCAAGGCATTCCTGGCCCACTGCACGTGGGTTTGGCTCCCATAGCCACCCCTGCTGCTGCAGGTCCAGCTCACCAGCGGGACCTAGAGCATCCCCTCCAGGGGAAACTCAGTCTCAGCCCCTCTCATGGGGTTTACCATACTTCTACCCATATCCCCTAATATTGTGGCAGCATCTGTGCCATCTCCCGCTGGTGCGCAAGCCCACCTATCAGAATCTGAAGGCTAGCAACTGAGAACCCTGGAGGAGTCATCGTCCTCCCTGCCTCTCCCACCCTTGGGGGTTGCCCCTGCAAGACTCGCGGTTGCCCCCAACGCAACCATATGGTTTGCCTTGGGGGCCTTTAGTATGTTACTGAACGTTTGCTTCCCTCACATTTCCCGTAGATCCCCAAATCTATTAAATGCCTGGACCGCTATGCCTCTGGAATTCTGGAGCCTCCACTGGGTGCTTGCGCACCCCAACTGGGAGCCCAGTCTAGTTCTTCTTAGCTGTATCTGTGACAGTACCTTTACTCCAACCAGGATTTGCGATTCCTGGTAGAAATGATCTGTGAAGCTTGCTAAAGATTTGTCTTTATGAAATTGGATTCCCATAAACTCTTGTTTGCATTTTGACATGCATATTGGGCTTCTGAATTCCTTCATTATGGTCACCTTGGCCTCCGCGTACAACCAGCTGTCCCCCTCCAGGTGGGGCAACACTAAGTTTTGACAGCTGGTGTCTAGGCAATCATCACTGTCAATGCCTTTTGATAATCGCCATATCTGTAGATAGTCATATTGAACAATTGGAAAAATGCTGGGGCAATATCCTGATGGAAAGTTGGTAATTTCAGCGTTGCCTTGAATTACTCCAAGATTTCTCTAGCCATCTCTCTAGGTTTGGCTACTCGGCTCACTTGGGGAGTGATTTCAGGCATCATCTCAAAGATATTGGCAAAAGTGGGCGGCATGTTTCTTGGGGTATTTGACTACCCAATTATTGTAGGAGGAGTTCTTTCTTTGCATTGGTTGCCACATATGGCTCACAATTGCATTTGTGAGTTTTTAGCTCCTCAACCTGTTTAATCAGTCACTCCATATCAGTGCTGAAAGCTCTTAAATTAACGCAATCCACTTACGCTCCATTTTCAGAATTAAAACTTCTCTAATTAAGTACCCTTATTTCTTCTTTAATGACATTACTTTTCCAAGTAACTAATTCCTTAAACTTGCGACATTATTAATCCCTTCTTCCATCTTGACGACTCTTTCTTCCAAGGCTGTAAATTCTTAGTGATCCGCTGAGTTTAGGGCATCCTGAAAAATGGTGGATAACTCCATCCATAGTTTTCTTAACTTGTCTTTAAACGACATCCTTCTAAGTTCTACTCAACTACACCCCTGTAGTGAGCACCACTCTGTAAAAATTTTATGGATTATCTGATTATTTTCAGCCAATAACCCCTATAGACTTAATACTTGCACAGGTTCAGTTTTTGTGCAATTAGTATGCAATGTATGATAGTTGATATAACCAGTTGATAATAGTATGATGACTATTATCCATAGTTGAATGGAAGTCCTAGATCTTGGCCCAACACTCAGTCAGTATTTCCGCCAAAAATACTTGTGATGTCTTAAAATAGGGATTCATTCCCTTATACCATCTTTCCTGATCTTCTCTTAGATTCCTGTTTACGGCCTCTCCAGGTTTGACACACAGTTGGCAGCCATCCCCAATTTGATTCCACTTATTCTCTGGTTCTCCGCTCAGATCCTTACTCTTTTCCTTAAAGAGTCTCCCAATTATCGCACACAGCAATAATAACCCTGAAAAAGAATAGAACAAACAAATGCTGGTAAAGTGTACTAAACTAGTATATCTACTGTATACTCCGTTCTACTTAAAACTATATTGTAAAAACTACTTTTCTTTATTAGTAAATTCTAGGGTTTTTATAGTGGGGGATTTGGCGCCCAACCCTCAGTTGACACCTCCTTGATAAACGGCAGCCGTTGCCATTGAATCACACATACTCATCTCAGCAGTGATGGTCTTCCTCACCCTGGCTAATATTCCATCATTGGACATCCTTGATACTATAAAAATGGAAATAGTTGGAAATTGTGTCCCTAACGCTTTCCTCTCAATCCAAGCAAACCAACCATATTTGTCAAGTGACCTGATTAGGTCATGGGACTTGTTACCTATTAAGACAGGTCGCAAACCAACTGATTAATTTACTAGTTGCAGATGCCATCACTCACCTCGCACCTTACTCATTAAATTCCCAATCAGTTAGTGATGAAACCTGACCAATCTCAATAAGTACACCTAATAATTAATCAACTATAAGATGACCCTATTTTGTCAGTGACTCTGACCGATGAGATCTTAAGCATTCATCCATATCAATCCTCAATGGATCTGACCAGGCGAATAACCTAAAATCCCCCAAACATAGTTACCCTGAAATCAGGGTCAACCAATTTCCAATTCACCTCGCATTAGAAAATTATCCCCTAGAAATTCCTGGTAATCTAGCCGGCTGGGAATATGGGCAAAAATTTCAACACCATGGGCGCAAAGAGTTTACCAAAGCGATCAATGCTACAAGGTATTGCATCAAAGGAAAATTTTCTTAGTGAGAATGATTGTGATTTTAGTGAAGGTTTTTTGATGCCTAATCTGTACAGAGTAGAACCTGTGAACAGCAAGTCAGCCTCACAGATTAAGCAAGTTGAGGTCGGCGTGTTGACCCATGTCATAAGGGAATATCATGGTCTCCTTATCATGAGCATCCAGATGTAAAGAAATGCATTTTATCTGATTAAACATGGGTACAATTGACATGTTTTACAAATGGTGTCTCTGAATGAATAGGGGGGTGTTTTACATGTGCCCATGTTTAAATCAGACTGAACAGGATGTAATGTCGTTCTAACCCCTCCAACAAGAAAAAATGACATGTGCCTCAATTTCATTGGTTCATATAGTAGGGTTACAAACATTACAGGGTATGACCCAGTTGTGGTAGTTATAAATTGCTTATAAGATATGCCATCTTAATCCTCTGCATGAAAACAATTACAGATGAAGAGATGGCGTGGCTGTTTGTTTCCTGTGTTTTCTCCCTTTTTAGATTGCCAAATGAGGTAATCAGTGATAGAGGCCCTATTGAATTTTCTCTAAATTTGTAGTTCAATTCCTTCAAAGGCTACATGATTATTATTTGTAATAGCACCAGCAAAATCTCGTAGTAGACTTTGTGTCTCTAAAAAACTCTTTTAGCAGAATAGACGATTATCACTAAGGAAAATCTCTACTAATTGACCAGCTAAAATCTACAATCAGATCTAGAAAATCTCTTGGCAGAATAAAAGTTTTCTCCAAGGAAAATCTATGATAAAGTGCAGACAAATCTCTGCTTAAGTGTGAAGGCATATTTTTGATTAATGTGCAGGCAATCTCTAGTAAAAACTAGGCAACAGTAAATGAAGAAAGATGTACTAAATAAAGCTTAACTTTATTAAGAAATAAATGTTATCTTAAGTATTTCCATAATAAGATTAAAAATAAAATAAAATAAAGGAGGGAAATATTCCAGATGATTAAGGATAGGCGTATACCACGTGCAATGATGGAAGTAAATTTTGGAATGCTTGAGGTAATGGCACAGTCCAGGTTTAGAGTTAGAGTAGATAAAGCTTCATCACTCAGAGCCAGACTGAGATTAATAATGATAACATAGTTAAGTGATTTTCATTATCTACCATAAGGAACATAAGAGATAGTAAGGTAGAATAGGTGACATAAGGTTGTTTATGATTGGATAGAGGAGGTACACGTTAAATACAAACTTATGCTTAATCTCGAGATGATATTAATTTGGTTAAGGCATCCTTCCCTATCTTATCAACTAGTGGAGCACTAATGAGAGATCCATCCTGAATTTAGTTAACTGTGAATTTAGCATTATTAACTGTCCAATGCTATGTAAATTAAGAAAATTAGGACCTTAATCCCAACAAATCATCAATTGCTAAATTAAGGATAAAATATAGGCTGAAATTTCTTAAATAAGTAAATGTATCATGAGCCCAAGGTCGAGGCTTCACACCTACTAGGGAATATTCTGACAGGCCATAAGTTTACCTTAAGATTTTCAGGAGGCATTATGTGACATTCTGGAGATCAAACCTGCAGGCCGTCAGCATACCATCCTCATTTGTATAGCCAAACTAAGTCAACCAACCAGTCAGTGGAGCTTTATCTCAGATTTCATGCCACTGCCTCTCAATGTACCTGGGCACCAGATATCACTTTGGCCAAGTTCTCACACATCAACTCCCTACATGCATATATGTTGTGTCACCCATGTAAGCCAAAATGTATATAACCCTGACTTTACTATTAGACCACAAATCCATAGTAGTTTTAGCAGTGAAAAACTTTGTTAAGCACATTTAGAAGGCGCATCTCCATGTCCAGTAACAGCAAACTAAATTCAACCAACAATGCTAAGCAGTTTGCATAAAAAAGCGCCGTTCTATTTCAGACTACTATATAGGTAATCTAGTCATTATTGATACCAAGAATCTTCACCTCAAGGTGCCTTGTTGTAAAAAGGATTGCAAACATGCAGGTCATTCCCATTTCTCAGGTGATGAACAACGGATCCTTCCACGTGAACTTCCCTCTAACTTTTGCTACATAATTATTTTCACATTTCCTCTTTATCACCATTTAAAGGACTGAAGATCATGGAGGTAGAGCCCATCACGGCAGAGGGTGCGCCAGAGTTTGAAGTAAAACAGATCTTAAACTTATAAAGGTTCAAATTAAGCTTACATTACCTAGTATCCTGCAAGGATTTTATTATAAAAAGATAGTTGGGTTTCAGGATTTTAGAATGCCAACGGTATCCATCTGTGACAGATTATAATACATATATGTACTGTCTCACCTTGGCTTTCTATATAAAAGCAACCTTAGGGGACATTAATGTTATAGAAGTTCAATTACTATAAGTTAATTAAATTTCTATAAATCATTATCTAGATGTAGTTTAAGATTTTATTCACTACAAGGTTATTAATGGCTTATTGGGGTGATCCCAGCAATGTTTATAAGGATTTTGGTTGCTGGTTTATTTATCAACAATTAAATTTATTATGTAGATTGATTGAGATTTATTACCAATTGATAAGAGTGTTTTCTGGTTATGAAGTATTGACAATGCTTTTCATTACAGTAACTTGCAAAATAGTCTGAGTGATGGTGCCAGATACTATGGATAATGGTCTTATTACCTAAGCATGTTGCTAGCTTGGAAAAGTTAATCTGCTGGGGTTGGATAAAGGCGTTAGGACATGGTGTTTTTGAAATCCAACCCAGGAAAAATCATGATCTAGTCATAGGTGGATACCAATTAGGTGGATGAGTTATTTATTCTTTAAGATGACTCTTTAGGGTTAAGTTCATTGGCTATGGACGCCATTCGCATTTTGGTTGCCAACTAAAGAGTTGAACACTAAAATTCTATCTAAACCCCTTGTTTATCTTAACAAAGACAGATATTTACAGTAGTAAATTAGTTAGTAACACACTTTTCATTGTTCCCTTGTAAGAGTTTAAGAGATAGTTTCTTTTATCTAATTTGTTTTTTGCTTAAGAAATCTTATTAAAAGTTAAATAGATATCTTCCTTGTCCAGATTGCTGTCTAGCTACCAGAAGAAAGGCTGTAAAAACCTTTTTATAGAAGAATACCTATTTGAGATTAACGCCATTGATTACATAGAAAACTCAACTGATCAGTTGTCTTCATACAGCTATTGCCATACCATGTCTCCTTATAACTCACTAACAAATGAACTTCTGCAGTAAACCCTAATAAGTTTACATTTAAGCTCACAAAGAGTGGTAATTAAGTTTTCAGGACAATTGCATTTCAGAGTTATCTGTAAGACATCTTATAAGAACAAACTTTAGAAGTTAGGGATTGAATTAGAGACAGTTAATGAGTTTACTTTGAATTTAGCATCACAATATAATCTTTCTACCTTTATGAACAAATAATGAAAGCTTAGGAAGAGATAGATCATGTTAATAAAGGTTGATTTTGATTTATATGGAAAATTCACCTTCTTGAAAAGTAGGAGACTGAATTAATCAAGGAATTGATGTTCCAAAGGCCACTTGGGAAGCAGAAAAAGAACAATTCCATCAGATCCAGAATGTTGTAATATAGATTTTAAAGCGTTTATAAGACTTTGAAAATCAATAAGTGCAATTGCGCTCAGATGGATGCTGACGTAGCTGACAATGATCTAGAAGATGAAAGTTTTTTTTGAAAATTACAGCTATAAGAAATACCTGGGCTCTTGCATCACTTTTGGAGATGGCTACTAAGAATACCCTGATACTCAGTATGGTAACTGGTTAAGTATCTACTGCACAGTAGTGACTGAAGAATTATGGAAAGCTCTAAAACTACCTGTTTTCTACAGGGATAACGCACTAGCCTTCTTCCACCTCTTAAAACCAATTATGTTTGGATATGGCAATCATTAGAAATCAGTTAAAGTCATAAACTGTTTTGACACTGATTATTGAAATATGGTGTTGCCCACCCTAGAGGGAATAATTGAAAGTATGAAAATTTCAAAGAAGCAATTATTAATGAGTTTAGTAGTCCTGAACAGATGGCTAGTCACAAACAGAAATCCATGTGTATATAGCTTAAGAAGGACGAGACCTTAGCCTCTTTTTCAACCATTTTTATCAGGAATTGCAAACCCTGACAGGTGTGAATGTTCTTTCAGATTTCAATTCTCATATTGCCATTCAAATGGCACTAAGGCCCTTCTGAGACATGCACCAAGCCATAGTTCTGGCGCTGGCAACCCAAATTTTCACTTCAAAAATGGTGGAGTATTTCAAGATGTTGGGCTCACATTCAATGCGCTTAATTGAAACCCTGATTGTATTCTGACTAGCAAGGGTTAAAATATTGGGAAATTTGATATCATGAATAGTAATTTAAGAACTTATTATTATTGGAGAAAACTCCTGATACTAAAGTGGATGGATTGATCACATAATTGATATCATAAATGCGGTGTAATAGGACATTTTGCCACCCAATTTCAGAGGAAGAAGCCTAAAAGCATGATAATCTTGTATTGACTCAAGTAAAGAAAGTCAGAAATTCTTTGGGAAAAGATTCAGCAGTCTATATATGGAAAAATGTTAAAATAAAGAAAACCCTGTTCCATTAGTTACCTTCTCAGAGGGATTATAATTTCAGACTTATTTGAAATAGAACAGGTGAGGATCCACTGTATTAAATCTTAACTCTGAATGTAAATGCTGTCAGAAGAACAAAAGCAAAAGAAAATATGATTGATCCATTAATATTTAAAGAGGTTTCTTGGCATTATGCTAGTATACAGGTTAAAGAGGAACTAAATGCCAATAATGTAGATTTGCTAAGTCAAAGATTGATAATTATAATGTTTCCATTCTAATTATAATTAAAGGAACATTTTCTGATCTATCAGCACAATTGATTGATATTTTAGACACATCAAGTAATGCTAGTAATCAACTAATTTAAAGAAAGTATCAATTTATTCATGAAAAATGTTAAGTGGCGATAAGGATGCATATTATGATACTGGGGTGATTTATTTTCACCCTCAGAAGGATATTAATAATATGTTTTTTTTAAAATTATTAACAAGTTGGATGTCCAATGATTGGCCTTTTTGAAATTATTGCCAAGTCAGCATGAGTTTCATAAATGATAAAAAAACAACAATAATGGTAATATAGTGAATAGGGTCATAGTAAGTACTTAAAGTATTGGATCAAAGAAAAAAAGTTTAAAATATAACATAAAAATAGAGAAAGATGAAATATTACATAAAAAATATATTTATAAAAGGAATCACTCCTTCAAAATAAAAAATAAAAAATATATAAAGTAATATTGGCTCTTATTCTTCCGCAAGCTTGTGTATCAGCTGTTTCCCAATTCAACGCCCCAGGGAAAGGGGTTGGACTACTACAATAGCAAAGAAATCCAAGTAAATATAAACG
Source organism: Massospora cicadina (assembly GCA_022478985.1). Classification (NCBI taxonomy): domain Eukaryota; kingdom Fungi; phylum Entomophthoromycota; class Entomophthoromycetes; order Entomophthorales; family Entomophthoraceae; genus Massospora; species Massospora cicadina. The sequence continues at coordinate 19,967 of JAKSZP010007364.1, read as the reverse complement.
TTTGTCAGTACCAGTTCTTGTTAAAACCAGGTCTGTTATTGTCATTAGTCATAAAGAAATTAAGATCTGCACATTGTCACTTAATGAGTTCCTGACCTGGAGAAAAGCAGGAATTTAGAAATTTACAATTGGCAAGCATGATTAAGTAAACCTGTCGTGGAATGTAACTGTGAGGACTGTGATTGTAAGAGATGGAAGTGAACAGGAAAAGGAGAAGATGATGATGAACCACACTGCTGAAATATCCATGAGAAGGAGAATCACTAGGAAAAAATATAGCCTTGCTGATTTCAATATTAACCATCCTTTCTGACTCATGCTATGTAAAAAGTAGCATAAATATAAAAGAATACCATCTTTGATGGATAATCTGGTCAAGCCAGGGGATAAGTTGGGATTTTGGAATGCCCACATTATCCAGATGTGTCAGACTATAATAATTGAATGATTTTTTTCACTTTCTATCGCTTTAATAATAAAAAACTTTAGAAAATGTTGGAGTTATCAAGGTGTAACGACTATTGTTTGCTTATTTCTCTATAAATGATTATTTAGATGTTAATTCATATTTGATTTCAAACATTGTTATTAGTGACTTATTGAAGATTATCCCCACCAATTTTAATAATTTTAGTTGTTGGTTTAATTATCAACAATTAACTTCTTATGTATACTAATTGTGGTTTTTACCAACTGACAAGGGTGTTTATAAATTACTGAGGTGTTGATAATGCTACTCATGGCAGTAACTTGCAGGTTAGCCTAAGTGATGGTACCAGATACTATGGGTAATGGTCTTATTACCTAAACATGTTGCTATCTTGGAAAGGTTAATTTGCTGGGGTTGGATAAAGGCGTTGGGACATGGTATCTCAGAATCCAACTAAGAAAAAGTTGTAATCTAGTACTTGCTGATACTAAGTGGATGAAGTTTTTATCATTTGAGATGACTCTTTTGTTTAAGTTTATTGGCGACTTATGCTTTTCCAATTTGTGGTGCAAACCAATATTTAAGTTCTTAATTACATATTTAAATTCCCTGTTTATTTTTAATAAAAGCATATTACTACAATGATAAATTATGTGGAGCAAAAAGGGTGGTTAGCTGAACAGGTAAAACTGCTTCCACCCTAAGTGCAGGTTTTGAGTTTTAAAACCTGTACTGGCTATAAAATTCTCAGTCTGGTATATTTGTCCCAAGGTCAACCCACCTCAAATAATTTTTACAATGATAAATTATATAGTAATAGAATTTTTATTGATCTCTTGTGGATAGTTCAAGAGATAGTTTTCTTAGCTATTTTGTTTGTGCTCAAGAAACTTGTGTAAGAGTTGAAGGGATATTTTTCTTATCTAGTTTATTAATTACTCTTAAGTAAAAGTTGAAAAGATGGTGTCCCATGTCAAAATTGTTGTCAAGTTACCAGAAGAAAGATTGTCTGTACCATCCTATGGGTAAATCTAAGTGATATTAATAAAATTGGCTGTGAAGAAAAATCAACTTGAAAGCTGTCTTTATACAACTATCACTACACACTATATTTAATAAGCTCAATCACAAACGAACTTATGCAGTAAACCCTAAAAATGTTGACATTGGGTACCCTCCATAGATTGTAAGATTTTTCAGGAGTTGAATTTTAGTTTTCAAGGACAATCTCAAGGCACCATCATATTACCTCCCAAGAAGGCTACCATTGAAGCCTTTAAACTTCCTACCCCACACAAGAATTATGTTCTGACCAACACCACTGAAGGGGGTGGACCCTGTTCTTTTTTTAAAAGGGTTATGTAAGGCTCTTAGCTCCAGCTATTAAACTGAACAGGGTCATGCACCCCTTTAGGTCAAAAAGTGTTCAAACACCAAGACCCAGCCCCTCACCCAGATTTCTGACCTAGGGCATACCCTGGATGAGATGGGTGGCTGATGCCCCTCCCTGTTTGCAAGATGCTTTTTCCACATCCACCCTTCAGCCTAAACCTATCCAAGTCTCTAAATCTACAGGGTTTAGTCAAAAAAATCAAACAACTTTGCGCAGACTTTGGAAATTTTAAAAATCTCTCTATCATGGTCCCCATTCCCTGCCCCTAACAGGTGGTTCACCCAGCAGACAACCTAAATAGAAAAACCTTACCTTACAAGGCAATTTGGTAAAAATTCAAGGAAAAAAATGTCTAAAACGGGGACTGAACCTGTTGCCAACTCCCATAAATTGGCAAACAAATTTGGACATTTTGAACTTACTGAATTGATCCAAGAATAGTGTGAGAACTCTGACTGATAGTGCTACCACAGGGAATAGAGTAAATTGAAGATTCCTGATATTCCCAATTAGTAATTGGTGTTCAAAAATACAGAAATCATTATCTGAGGCTAATACCATTCCCTATTACCAATTTTGTCCTAGTAAACTTTCTTTCATCACAACAAAAATTCCAGAACACTGTTAATGGTATGGTGTAGGGTTATTTGTTTTATTTTATCCAAAAATTTTTATATTAAAGAATTATTGATTTACTTATATCTTCATAGATAAATTAAACATACAGTGAGCTGGATAAGGGATATATTTATGTACTATCTGAGCAACCTGTTATGTGCAGCAGCTTTCAGAACGTTAAATTTACCCTCTCTTTACCTTCACCAACATATAAAGCCTACCCTACTTTCCCAACTCCCCTGTATCAAACCCCTAAGGTAATTTCGCATGACAGTCAAGAGTTGGTGTTGGGGGTGTCCAAACACCCACACTAACATCTAAAATTCTACTGGCTCATCCTTAGACTAACAGCTTTTAAAGGGTTTAACATCATGCAAGGCGCATAAAGCTGAGGTGGGAATTAGGTCATTATAAATTAACATTAAGGTACAATATAAAGAATGGTGCTTGACCAAGTTGGGGACTGGATTACCCAATTCATTACCTCCTCCAAGTAATCCCATGAACTTTGATTAATGATTGTGTTACCTGCATATGGTTAGGCTGGGGCGTGTGGCTTGGGGTAATTTTTAAGATTTACTGGGGTCCAATATAGCCCCTGATTGGCTGATTTGGGAGAGGAGGCTTGGTTGAAAGGGCTTTTGTTTATTGGGAGCAGGGGCAGCTACAGCTATCTACTTTGGGAGGAGGATGAGAGAGGATTGTGCCCAATTTAAGAAAGTAGTTGGATTGGCAATGGGATCATCAAGAGAGAAGTCAGGCGTGGGGACCACAGCTTAGGCAATGGAGGTGAATCACCATTTTGAATGATACAGTTTAAAACAGGTGGGAAGATGTGCGGCCTCCATCCATTTGGGCACAGAAATGATGGTTAAGGTCATAGGGACAACAGTTAAGGAGGAATCAAACTGGCAATCTCAGTTTAACTAATCAAATATATGTAAAGGCATGAGGACCTGTGACTCAGGTGGCTCTAATGGGAACTAAATACTACAGAAGAGGTTAAACCATATTCTGATAACCTGTCAATCAGTCCTTTTTATAAACCACTAGGGGAGAGGTGGGTGGGAGGTCCATTAACTATCCACAAGTGTGGTATCAGCGGGCAACCAGGTATGAGTGGTTGGGAGGGGGTACCCTGGAATACAAGTGGAATGTAGCTGCAATTACAGCGTCAGCTTTACAAGTAAAACCTAGACCAAAATGCCACTTGTAGGGGAGGAATTCAATGACGCCTTCAGGATGCATAAGCACTAGGGCTAGTTTGATAGTTTGTTTAGCATTGTGTGGAGCAATTTTCATATTCAGCTCTAGGCTTAATTGCATATTAGTCTCGAGCAGCATAATGCATCTGTGGGGTACCGCCTGAGAGCATTCAAGTTGGAAGGAGAGATCCTTAGGTGTAATTTACTGACCTGAAGAGTTGATGGGACTGGAAAATCCAGTTTCAACGCGTTTTCCCATTGGGTGGATTATGATAGGAGAAATTTTGCCAATGTCCCATTATGGAGCAGCGGGTGGTGAGGTTGAGGACATTATAGTTGTACAGTTTGTAAGTTCTTAGGAGTTGCTTATTTTAACTTACCTTTTATAAAATTGCTTAAAGTGGTGGTGAGCAGAAAGAAAAAAGACATGGGTTTTGAAAGTCTAATTTGAAACTATTAAGATTACAATGAACTTAATTACATATAAAAGCTAATTCTCCACCCATGGTTGGCCTTCTCAAATAGCATATAAAAACTAAATCTAACCATATATTATAAAACCAGATAAGTTTGAAATCTGAAATTTGGCTCAAAGGATCTTTTAAATTAGTAGGCACCTACTAAAAAACTGTCTATTAAGATATATAAATCTTTTATATATAATATAAGATTATATTTTATTTAAAATGGGCCAACCTGGGGACAAACCAGACCAATAAAGGGGATTTATATTAATAAGGAAAGGAGGATAAACCCCAGAAAACCTCCATGCATGGCTTATGTTAGGCCAGGAACTCCATGGACCACCTTGCTATTTGCTGTCTCAGTTTGGGGCATTGGTGCGCAACGCCAACTTAGTCATAATCGTCCCCTACCCAAAAGTTCATATACCAGGATTGAACTTGGGGAGGCAGTGTTAGAGGGTCCATATTCTACCACTGAGGTATCCTCCCCTAGTATTAGATTATATTAAGATAATAATTATGTATAATAAAACACTAAATTGGAAATTTTAAAAAACAAAAAACACTTCAAAACTAAAATATCTACATACATAAAATTGCTCTTTATATTCCTCTTGTATGTAGGTTCTCAGGTAGGTAGGGCGTTTAAAAGTTAAGGTTCTAAGTTTTTTATAGACAACTGTATACTATATATAAGATAATTTTTATCATACCTCTTAAACCACATAAGCTAAATGTTTAAATTTATTATAGAGATCTTAGTTTATTAGCACCTACTAAGAAATTATAAAAACTAGCTGAAGTATATGTTATATGGTCAAGTACTGAGAATTTCTAATGTTAATGTTTTATCTAGCTGTTTGGTGTTTTTAAATTGATTAGCTAAATTAAATGGGTTTGATAAGCAATAATGGTTAGCCTAGCAGGATAAACCTGCTATCACTCAGGTGTGGGTTGGTTTTATATCAGGTTCAAATCAATATATTGGCTAGGATAAAACATTTATTTTTCCCTCTCCTCTTATTTTTTACTATTAAAAAATTGAAGAAAGATATGAATATAAAAATAAGAGGAAGTTAATGTAAAGCTGTCCATAAAAGGCTTAAACAGGCAAGCCTTCTAACATTTAATTTTAAAAATTAATTCTTTTCCACATTGTCTAACTGTGTATAGGTTGAGAGAATTAGGCTCTTTGAAGAAAATACCTCAACTACACCGCCAAAATGCAGATCTAACTCCAGTAAGTTCTCACCTAATGATGTCCATTTCCCAATTTTTCTATTTTATAAAACTCCAAATTTTCAATTTTTTTGTCTCTTATTTTTTTGTGGTAAGTTTTTCGAAATTTCAGTGAATTTTATATTATTAGACCCGCTTTTTACTCTCTCTTTTATTTAATTAAAGCATCTCTTTTAATAGTATAATTTTACTATGTTAACTAAGCACCAGACTTATGAGTGTGGATCATGTCTTAATTCAAAATATCAGGAAAAGGTTGGAAAAGGTAATTAGGGTTAAACCAATCATGACAAGCCTCATCATCCCTACTTTCATGAATTTTGAATATTACACAATTTTTACCCCTTTACTCCAAAGTGCAAACAGTGGAATGACTGCAAGATAAAAAGTGATTGAAGTCCCAAGAACAACCTGGCAACCTCAAAGCCTATTTCTTTATATGGGTCATTGCTCTCACCTATGAGGGTATTGGTCTTTTTGTTTTAGCAGTTCTAACTTTATAAACAAAGAACTTTACCATGCCAATTTATTAAATTTGCTAATTTTTAAGAAAATCAAATTTGCAAATCTTAGTGCATATCATGGCCATTACCATGCACACACTAAGATTTATAAACCCTCACTGGTGAGAGGGGTTTGGGGCTAATATTGTATTAGTGGCTTGGTCACTCAAGTGGTTCTGCATAAAGCACAAGTTTGTGACAAAAGAAAACTTTGCCTCCCTCGTCCTTAAATAATAGACCAGGCAAATTTTAAAAATCCTGCTGCAGTGAGGATTAAACCTCCCAGCAATGCAATTACCATCACCTCAGACCCTTTTCTAAGTCTGTAAGTAATTTTTTTTGCTTGTTCATCTCATCATGAAGTTATTAGGCCACCTTCCACAAAACGCTATATGTCATGTGCTGGTTACTTTCTCAATGTAATGTACTTTTTGCCCCATAACAAAGAATGGATTTGCCTCTGGATGTTCCTATGGATCTGAGTGACAAGGCACTAGCATGTCCCACAGTTGAGATTCCTCCTGCCACTCATGCAAATATTTTTGTCTTTATAATGTGATGTTATCAATTTATATGGTTATTTTGACCAACAATAAGGACTTCCAACTCTCTTTCCAAAAGCAATCATATTCCTGCACATCCCTTCCATTTTCTAAATCTTTATCACATAGCTGGTGAAGTGAGTATACTAAAAAACCACCTCATTCCCTTGGCCATTAATGCTGGGCCACCTGATGACACTGAGGAGATCCTCACAAAATATGATTTTTGGTTGACGCGCCATTCCATCCCTTGCTTAACCTCCCACCCTTAGTATTAATCTCAGCGCCTGTAATTCTTTTTTGAGATTTAGTGCACAGGATCTAAGTGTGCTTAAGTTATTGATGATTAAATATTAATATGGGTACAGTGATAGTTATATGAAGACAGCTATCCAATTGAGTTTTCTCATGATCAATGGTATCAAGTTGCTTAGGTATTTATACTACAAAAAAAGTAATGATGACCTCTCCTCTGATAACTCAAAAAAATTTGGACAAGTGAAAACATCCCTTAACTCTACCACAAGACCACTTAATAGCAACTTGGACAAGAGAATATATCCTTTCAACTATGATAAAAGAGTTGATAAATAAGGCAAGCTTAGATAAAAAATTAAAATTTTTCTCAAGAAAAGAGCACAAAAATTTTTGTTTAACTATTTGTTTATCTTTTTCTAGATATATCTATCTTTAATATATAAAGATGGGTTTAAATATGGATTTTGTGCCCAAAACTTCTGTTATCAACTTAATAGGAATGGCATCCGTTGCCAATGAACTTTAACGCTAAAGAGTCATCTCAAATGATAAAAATTTCATACACCTAGTTGGAATTCACCCCTGAACAAATCACAACAATTCATGAGTTAGTTTTCAGAAATAGCATATTCAAACGCCCTTTACCCAACCCCAGAAAGCCAACCTTTCCAAGCTAGAAACCTCCTTAGGTAATGAGACCATTTACCATAAATGCAGGTTGCATCACTCAGACTACCCTGCAAGTTAATGCCAATAAAAGCGTTTAAACGCTTCAGTAATTTAAAATCACTTTTATTGATTGGTTACAAAGCCTGATTGATCTTTATAATAAAGGTAATTGTTGATAATTAAACAATCAATTATATCTTACTAAGAAATTAGTGGGGATAATCCTCAAATGAAACATTAGTAGTCAAAAAACTCAAGTTTTAATCCCAAAATAGATTAAACTAATGTTTTATAGGTAAACAAACCTAACGATTTTTAGTAAACCTTGATAACTTCAATAACCCCTAAGGTTGCTTATCCTATAGTGAACCGAAAGTGGGTCAAGACATATTGATTTTATAATCAGCCACAGCTGGATAAAGTGAACAATCCAAAATCCTGACACCACCATTCCCACTCTTTCCAATGCCTACTCAGACCACCAGCTTACCTGCTGTTTCCCAAGAGAAAGTAGCATCTTCTTGTCTTAAGAATGATGACTTTTCTGTTCCCCACCCCAACGTCGCAGCATATTGACATTGCTCTACCCCCTATGATGAAATTTCCCAATGAAAATTAAGTTCTGATAGTCCAACCTTGTTGGAAGTTTGGGAAAAAAATGGTAATTTAAGGCTTTTTACAAAAGGAAAATCCAGGTGGTGCCTTCTACCCTTTTTCTTATAAGAATGCTCATATTCTAAACATTGCCTATCTGAGTGTAAGTTGAGAGGATTGGGATCTTGTGATGAGAACTCCATCAACTATACCGCCAAAATGGCAGATTTTACTCCAGGTAAGTTCTATACTACTGCATCACAAATACTCAATTTTTTAATCCCAAATTTAACAATTTCCTAAAATTTTGCTTCTTTTGTATTTTTTAATTCTGGTGGTAAGACTACCACAATTTTCTGTTCATTTTAAATTACCAAACCCCAATTTTGACTCTTTCTTTTGTTATTTCAAGAACCTTCTTTTTAATCTTATGGCTTTCTAACGTCAATTGAGTGTCATACCTCTGGGTTAGAGTTGATTTTAATTAAAAACCAGCAAAAATATTTGGAAAAGCTTAATTATGGAACAGCCAATCATAGCGCTCCCCATTACCTCTTCCAACCTCAAATCTTTCAACAATTTTGAAATTATAACTTTTTCATCTGAAGTGCAAACCATAGGATACTTATATAAAAGGTAGTAGTTGCAGCCACAAGAACAGCCTGGCGACCCCAAAGACCAAGTTCTTTATATAATCAAGTGCTTTTACCTATGAAAGTACTGGACTATTTTTTGCCTTTCTATTTTTTAAGCACATTACTTTCCTTGCCAATTTATTTAGTTTGACAAGTTATTTAAAACATTTTGCACATCATGGTGTTCATTGCAGCCACTACCATACACCTACTAAGATTACTAACCCCTTTTTGGATAAAGAAGCTTTAAGGCCAATTAAATTATTAATTTCTTGGTCATTTAAATGGGTTTTCATGAAAAGCAAGTTTGCAATTAAAAGCAAACCTGGCATCCCCTGGTTCTTACAGATAGGTAGTTGACTAGTGGGGTGAAACCTGCTACAACTCTGATGCAGGTTTTGGTTTAAAACAGGTCAAAAACTATACAAGATAAGACAAAACATTCTTTCCTCACCCACACTCTTAACTTTGTCTCTTTTAATAAAATTACATAAAGATATGGATATGATATAAAATGAAAGATATGGTGTTTGCATAGAAAGGTTGCTAATATCACTATTTTTATATAGTTTTTTATGTGATTTGTAGTTATTTAGTTGATTTTAAAGGTAATATGTTTTGTATGAGTTGGTGTGTTTTTTAATTTTATATAACAAGGTCAATTTGTTTTGGCTAAGTAATTAGTAGTTTTTATATAAATAATAGAGCGATTGGTTTTGACCAAGTGGTTGGTATTATCTATACTAAAATATACAATAATCAATTTAAAATTCATATGATAAAGTTAAAAACATTATAGCAAAGTACAGGTATTTTATTGCTAGTTTGTACATAATTCACCAATTATATAACACCTTGCTCCCATTTTAGGATAGGCAGAAATTGAATGCATTATTGATTCAATTTTGTATTATCTGCTATGTGCTGATTTAAGTTTTATCTTTTCTTGTTTAATGAATATATACTGAGATTTATCATATCATAGAAATTTTTTGTACAATATCTCTATATTTATAATCTATTGTTACCAAACAAAATGGATACTCTAGCGATGAGTACCTGCTATGAGTATACAAAGTCTAAATAGACTGGTTCAGATATTTCTGAGATTATTACAAACAATATAGACTACCAAGAACTCTATCTGTATAGAAGATAATAACAATAGATTAAGAAAACAATTGAATCTTATCAAATCAGTCAAATATTGTTAACTTCTTACTAAAACCATTTATATCAAAAAACTGAATAACACCCAACTTCTCCCTAAAACGATATCTTGTTTCTAATTTTAATTATATATAATTTTATAAGTCTTCAGATTTTAGTTAAATAAGAGTAAAAGTAAAGATGAAATGATGGTATCAGAGAGCGATGGTAAATTAAATGTTACAGTAAGTTCTAACCAATTTCATTAAAATCATATATTTAAGCTCCAAAGCTTTATACCATAAGGTAAAAGGTTTTTTAGTTCTATTGCTTTGGTTACTTCTTTTATAATTCACTAATAGTTATATAAGGTTTATCCTGATACAAATACTTTTAGTCTTAAGGTTAGAATTTTAATTGATCTTCCAAATTGTAAATAATGAAGAAATCCAGATATCTTTAGATACTATTTTTCTATAAGCATGAGGGTTTATTCTGGTCAAAAACATACAATTTACATTCAAACATGGGTTATTAAATATTTTATATTACCATGTGTTATTTGTTCTATAGTTGAGATTTCAAAAGCACTCTATTACCCATATTTTGAAGTTTTCTTCATAATGTTTTTAGATTCTAAACATAAAGGTCTATTTTACTAGTTTCTTAAAAGAATGATTATTTTTATTAATATTTTGATTCTATTTTATATTTTTTATTAAGCTTCATAGCTAAAGCCATATGTTTAGATATCCTTATTTAAATTTATGTAGTTCAACTCTTTTATTAATTGGAACTTTATATTTTTGACATTTTGGTTCAATATTAGACTTATCAATGAAGTTGATTTTATTTTAGTAGATTTCAAATTTTACATTATAATAAATGGTATTTTTAGAGGTTAAATATTTAATTATACCAATTAAAAAGTCATAGAAGAGTATAAACATCTCCCATAGATAATTTTTTTCATTAGTTTTAGGTCTCTTAATTAATTTTAAACTGTAAAAGAGCCTTTCTTTTATCAAATATGTTATATTAATATCTGACCTTTTTATTTTTTTTATCAATCTCAGGACTATATCCTGTGACATGTGGAGTATACAATACATATCTTTACCTTTTAGCTGTTGTAAGCTTATAAATTCTCTTGATTGTAAGCCAAGGTTCTAATGGGGCTCAAATATGTTGAATTAATGGACTTGTCTAAATATAGATATAATTGGGTAAATAGAATAATTTTTATTAGATAAAAAGTATCCAATACTTATAGGGTGAGTTAAGATGCATTGGCAAGACAACCTTTATGGTTCCCTAAAATCAGAATCTTCCAGATCATCCTGAATTGACTCTCCAGTTGAGGCCATCATTGTTCTCTGTCAGCGATGACCTCATGGCCACATTGATTGTTTTCAATTTTTCATGACGCACAGTACTAAGTGGCCAATACAGAAGGCATCTTCATCAGTTCCAGTATGCATGATGATTCCTGTTCAAATTCCTAAATGCGCATTTGATGACAGGTTATGATCAAGAGGGTTTGATAGTTATCTTACCAATGTTCAAATTAAGAGCAGGAATCTCAATATTTTATTGCCTCATATACTGACAATGGCCCCTTCAAGATCCTGTTATAGGGGAACACATGAACTTAGGAATTGGCCGTTAACTCAGTTGACTTATAACTCTCTTGGTTATGTCAGCAAAAAAAGCAGTTAGAATTCATCTTATTAATGACATGGTAGGACCCTGACCAGAGGATTTCAAGCCATTTTGTTAACCCTATGTCAATGGTGATAGTACAGGACCAGGACCCCTACCATGAAAGTCAGCTCTGAGTTTTAGTTAGCATTGGAGAAGGACATCTCCATAGTGTTAGTGAGATGATTTTTTGGGTAGCAGGGGCGTGAAACAGATAATCTTATCTGCTATAGCCCAGTTAGTTAGTTTAGAGTTCTAAAGCACTGAGGTGTCCAGTAAGGTTGCACACTACTTGGCCGTTGAGGATTACAAGTATATTGGGCTTTAAAAGGGGACATTTTGTTAATTCAATAATAACTTGTTAATAATCTAATAGAGCTCTGGCCAAATAGTGATTCCAATGCTTAGGATCAGAGGCGGCCATCTTCCACAAGATCGAAAATAGGGTCTCATTAAAACGTTCTACCACCCCATTGGTATATGGGTTATAATAGGCAGTAAAAGTTTGACTAGTAAAATTATTTGAAGTAGTTCCTTACCTACCTGAGATGTGAAGTTGAGCCCATTGTATGTAAATAGATTCTTTGGACAACTTTGATAAGTAGAAATGGATCTAAAGAAACAAAACTGTAGCCTTCACAGTTACAGACAGTCCTGAGATTGCCTAAAAACATTTGGTAAAGTGGTCTAAATCTAGAAAGATTACATTATGTCATGAAACTGGTGGACAAGGGGCCAGCACGTCAATACTGACAATATCAAAAGTCTTGACAGAGCCACCACTTGATGTTAATAATGAGGAAAGGCCCAATAATGTGTACAACAAGGTAAACAGGCTTCTAAAACTTCTTGGAAGGTCTCAACCACCAATCCTAATGACAGCGTTCTTTGCAACCACTTGTAATTCTTATTCACTGCTCCGTGCCTCACAGAAAAATCTACTCTAAGGATGACGTCAGTGAGGAAGAAGAGCATATATAGGGGAGCCACTTTCCTTCAACCTTAATTTATAGCATCCCCTCTATGATCTGGGTTCCTTTGGTCATGTTCTACAACTTGACTTGAATTCCAGGGGTCTCTAGTTCCCAACTTTTGAGCCAGCTAATTAGAATTGTAAAAATAGATTCTTCAGGCAATAAGACATCTAGCACCAGCATCTTTGAGAGCCTACAGCATTTTAATGGATCGCCATCACATAATGAATAGGAAAAAAGTGTAAATCTGCAATTGTAGCACCCATCTCACTAATCGCTTATCAGGGTCCTTCATTTGTTGCAACCATTGGAGCGAGGCATGGTCAATAATAACTGCAAAGTGAGTTCCATATATTTTAGGCTAACCGAGGTAAGCCAACCAGGGGAAGTGAGTTCCATATAAGTACAGGAAAAGGTGGTTAATCGCCAGTAGCACAGCTAGACATTTATTTTTGATGACAAGTAATTCTGTTTTGTCATAGACCCAGCAGATAATGATTAGACTGGGCTCCCAATAAGGGTGTATGAGAACCCAGTGGAGAGCCTATAATGCCATGGGTACAGCGGACCAAATGACCTGGATGAGCGAGGATTTTAGTGGGAATGTGAGGGAAGAAAAAGTTCAATAATGTACTAAAGGCCCCCAAAGCAAACCAAATGGTTGTGATGAAGGAACTGCAAGTCTTGCGGGGGCAACCCCCAGGGTGAGGTGCAGTGAAGATGAAACTCCTCTGGGGTTCTCAGTTTCAGGAATTTTAGGTTAGATACATGAGGCCACAGGTTAACAAGGGGAAAATCACTGTCTGCATGCAATTGGTGATGGGAACATGGTAGAAAGGGGCCCATGCAGAGCGTTGGGACTGAGCTTACCCTGAACAGAGTGCTCCAGGCCCCTAAGGAAATCAAGACCTTTAACAGGCGGATTGGGTGGGGGTCCCAACTCCGTGAATGACAGAATATTGGCGCTCTGGGGCTGCCACACCTGGAGAGCAGCTTCTGAGGAGCCACTGATGGAGCGGACAGCTGGATTTGTGCTATATGAGCACGCTATAGCAGTTGGTGAAGCATATTTGTTGTCTGGAGAATACTGATTTATCAGTTTTATGATGCACCGCTGGATGATGGGGTTAATCAAATGAATAATCCAGTTAACGAGCATCAGAAGGAGAATTTGGGCAATGGCATGCTTTACCAGATTGATTGGTGGAATTTTAGTATATATAAATAGAGTGGAAGGGGCTGCAACAAGCTGAGTGAGGGTAGTTGGGTTTATTTTTGCAGGACGCGAAGAGAGTAAAAAATGAACTGACAACAACTCCTGGGTAGAGCTGTTTTCTTAAAAATGGGAAAATTCTATTGGGTGGGGTGTTATGGGATTGGTCATTTGGAGGTTGGCGATGGGATCTGGTTTGCTGGAGGGGAGGGGAGTAGGGGGTGCTCAAGATCTTGGCAAAAATAAAAAAAACATAAAATTTTTTCTACATTTTTCCCAAGCCAGGTTGATGGTATCATCAGGACCTGACCAACTGAGTTGGACTTCTCTCATGATCCAAACTGCTTGAATCAGTCCAAGAGGGCAAGGAATCTGGGCTGATCATTTGATTTTTGGCTTAAAACCTGAGTGTGCCCCAATATGATTTTCTGCGCTGGCCAGTCCAGACTGGATTCTTCAGCCTGGTTTGCAGATTTGCCTCAGAGTCATCTCAAGAAATTTTTCAAAAATGTTGGCATGAATTTCCAGGGGAGGGGAGTCCCAGGGGCCTGTACATGGCCCCTGGCTTGCACAACCTCTCTGAAAACCCCCTCTATCAACCCTAACATGGTTGAGGAGGGGGGAAGAGGTGTGAACAGGGCATCCTTGAAGGGAAGAACGGTTACCTAGCGCTTGTCTACCACGTGCGTCAAGCTGCTCAACTTCAAAGAGGGTCCACTTGGGCCTTGGGACCCCTTTTTGTCCTAAAGGGGTATTGTCCCCTATCCAGACGCAGGGGATGGCCTCCAATACTTATATGTTTGCCTTGCTCAAAGTTTTTGCTTTAGTATGCCACATAATGGTCAACTTAACTTTATTGTGTTGCGCTAAGCTAGCTCAAACTGCCACATCGCTGGCATCAGTGAACAACAGGAATGGCAAATCAAACAACTGATGAACTAGGACGGGCTTTGTACAGATGTCCTTTTGAAATATTGAAGGTCTGTTCCTGCTCAGGTTGCCATTAAAAAGAGATATCATTCTGCATAAAATAGACAAGAGGTTTGGCTAGGTCAGAGAACCGAGGGATAAACTGGCAATATTAACCCACCATGCATATGAATACTTGAATATCCCTGAGGCTTTAGGGCGTGACATCTCTTGATTGACACAGCTTTGTCAGGAATGGTTTGGATCCCTCTCTTTAAGACCTTGTGCCAAAGGGATTCCATCTCAGATTATGAAAAACCATTTTTTGGCTTGAGTTTAATAGAGGCCTTATGCAGATAATTGAAGACTTCCCGTATGTGCTACAGATGGCCGTAAATGTTCTTGAAAATACAGTAATGTTGTTGAAGTAGACAAGAGCACAGGACAGTTTTAAGTCTCACAGGATCCTGTCCATGTCACGTTGAACTTGGCTGGAGCGTTATAGAACTCTGGGACATCCTGGTCATCTCAATTAATCCTTCATTAACAATCAATGCACACTTTGATCAATCCTTGGGTGCAAAAATGTACTTGCCAGCGTCAGATAGAAAAATCAATAACAGAGAATATTGGGACCTGGCAAGCAAGAAGATGGAGTCATCAATATGGGGCAACCGCTAGCTATCTTTCTTAGTATAAGAGTTAAGCCTTTGTTAGTCCATCACTACCCTAAGACTACCATATTTCTTAAAAAATAGAAAGAGAGTAGAAGCTCAAGGGATACAATAAGACACCATCAATTCAGCTTCTAGTAACTGCTTAATCTCAACAGTTACCTGAGCTCTTTGCCCTTTATTCCTAAAGATGTGATTGGATAGCTTTTTATAATCTCCAGTCTTGAGACGATTTAGAATTTCATTCATATTTTGAAGTCAAAAGCGGAGGTAAAGAAAAGGTCATAGTACTCATTTAGAAAATGCTCAACTTGGCTCCATTGTTCACTGGTTAAACGTACCAAATAGAGGCATCTTTTAAGGCTACTAAAGGAAGAGATGTTAGCCCAAAATCATATAGTATAAAAAGATATGGATAATGTTGATTTTTCTAAAGGCAATAAGAGGACATAAACAGAAGGAGTACAGGGTCCCACTGTACTAGATTTACTGGTATTGTTTGCCAGCAACACCAAGATGGACCCAGCATAAGCGAGATCTAAAATCTTGGGGCAGTCCAGGACTTCCTTAACTGATGGGTTATCCATGTTTTTTATCTATAGTAGTGTCCTGGTGGTAAATTGTCATTTATTTTGATGTCAATAATACCTGGGACTTGAGTGTTATAGTAGTCAATTTTGGTAAGTATATAGGCATGCCCCCCATTTTTTACTTAATGAAGAGTATCTACACCTGAGAGCCCCTCACATGAAATTTAATCTGTTATTTTAATTTTATTCCATAAAAGGCAGTCCCATTATCTGTCCTCCAACTTGCCATTTTAAGAGGTCTCAATTACCAGTGGGACACTATGTTCTAATATAGATAAAACCCACCATTATAGTGTATGATGGCAGAGTAGTCGTGGAGAAACTGAGACCCAAGGTGAATTCATAAGTGGAGAAATCTAGGGCGACTGCTGAGGTACACAGTGACAACTCAAAAAATTGGATAGGTAACAAGGAGTAGGCCCAAGGGTGGTTAGCCTGGCAGGGTAATTCTGCTCCCACCCTAGTGCAGGTTTTGTTCAATACAGGTTTAAACCTTTACTGACTAGAAAATTTTGGTTTGGTATTTGTCCCAAGGTTGACCCACCTTGAATTCTTTTTTTCTTTTTTTTATTATTTTAGCAAGGAGTAGGCCCAATGGATCACATTGTGGTCCCACCAAACTATACTATATATGGTGAGGGAAATCAGAGCTATCTTGATGCATTTTATCAAATTTGACAAGATGATATTCTTGGGGAGCCACTGTTAATAATAGGGTGACCAGAAACCTTATGAACTCAAACAGCAGATTGTGTAATAAGGCTCTCAAATTGAGTGTGAAAGGAAAGAATCATAGGAGCTTTTTTAGTATAAGAGTAAGCAGTATCAGGTTTAATTTTATTTACTAAGTACCAATTTTTCCCCTAGGTACAGCAGCATCAGACTAAGCAGAAGTTGTCAAGGATTTTGAGGCATTCAGGGATTTCAATATGGAGCGCCTCGTCCCATGCTGACTGCCTTTTCCAGCCTCCTCATCAAGTCTCTTCCAACTGTTCTTAGCTTTATGACGAAATCCGTTACAATAAATGCATCAAAGCTTTGGTATCTTTTTTAGTACTAGATAAAGCTTTGGAATCTTCTGGTTTAAAATCGCAAACACAAGGCCAGCAGGAGGAGGCTGAGGCATAGATTTTTGGACTCACAGTAGAAGCTGGAATCTCATTAAAAGTTTCTTTAATTTCTTGAATAAAAATGAAGTTACTCTTGGCACCCAGACAAATGTATATGGACCTCAGGATAAGTCCCAGGGCAGATGCCACAGCGGTTATAGCATCATCCATCGTGATTTATTTCTTGGTAACCAATGGCTATTATTGAGCATAAAAACAACTGACTTATTTTATGGGATTTTCTCCTTTGTTTGGATGGATGGCCGTGAACGGCTGCCTCTGGTTTGCCAAGGTCTGGTTACTACCAAACTCCTGAATTAGGGGCAGTATGGACTTGTTACCAGGGTTGGCATACTTTTAGATGAGGAGTCATAACCTTGTGGATTATGCTGTTTAAATAAGAGTTAATATGCTTCACTTTCTAATGGTCCTTGTCTTCCTATATCAAACTACTATGAGCATACATGTAGGAGGCGATGCTCTTAAGATCCAGAGTAAATTTTTTCCTGAAGCTAGCTTAAAGTTAGTCACAATAGGTTTAGAGAGAGTATGATGATAGGGACAGGTTCAAGCTTTGAAATCTCGGTTTCTGCATAGTCTTGAGGGACTTGTTGACTCAATTGTCATAAAAATCCTTCCGAGTCATCTTAAACTTCTCCCATGTGATGGTTTAGAGAGTTAACGGAGACTTTGATGCTTAATTGTTCCTTCATGCTTGTATTCTATAACGTTGGAGTAGCAGTTGGTTGTCACAATCACTAAAGCAGGCCTTAGAACCATGGTAAATTTGTTTAAGTTATGAGATATGATTGTCAGTGAGCTTAGAAAACGCCATTAAGTTTTCCATCTAGCCTGACAGGGCATTGATAGAGACTCTAGGATCAAGTAGGACACCATCCAGGAGGATCTTTCATCCTTGAGCTTCACTTCTCAGATTTTCTTGTAGGGCTGTCAGTGCAGTTGGACTCCTTGTTTCCACAATTTGCTTGGATTATCAGGAGTCAGAACCAAAGAACTAGAAATTTCTTGCAGTCCACAGGGACCTTATGGTCCTTCTTTCCCTCTAGGCTCTTCAGTCCCAGGTATGCTATTTCTTGAAGATAAATATTTGTAACGAAGTTGTAGTAACTGGAGAAGGTTCTTGACTTTGGTTAAGGAGGTGACTCCAGAGGATTCGAAGAGTAGCATAATTTGGCAAAGCTGGTCCTCAGAGTAATCAAAGATCCCATTATCCAGCATAGCAAGCTGACTCAATCTTCATCAAACATTCAGCAATTATCCAGAATGGATTCCCAGTTTTTGTGGATAAATGAAGAGGCTACTTTGTAGAAATTGACAATATTTAAATGCAAGCATTAGATAAGTCTCAGCTGTTGAGCTACACATGATGATATAGTCCTACCACTTGTAGGATATGATGTATGACCATATGAACAAAAACTGGAGATAAAATTTGGTTCCAAGGGCTTTTTAATGAAAGTAGAGACAAGGAATATGTCTTGCATTGTAGAAGGTATGGATGTGGCTTAGGAACAACTGGAATGACTTACACGGGTTATATGCCGTTTATTAACTGCTAAATAATTTTTTAATGTTTTTGTGCTGAAGTTGATACTAAATTTGTTCAACTGAGGGTAGGGTGAGCTCAAAATTAGCCCAAAATTGCAAGATTTCTGTTTAAAAAAGGAGTCATCTCATATCAAGACTTGTTGATCCATCATGTTAAACTTCATAACTGATTGGTGAATTGATTTTTGGTTGAAATTTGTTCTCAAGAATTATGTTAGACGTTTTCACTGTACAGCTCAGAGGCCTCTGTAGTGAGTTCCACTTCTATCAGCTTATCAGTTCTCTAGACTGATAGCCAATGTTCTGATGGGGCTCAAAGCTGTAAAATTAGTAAAGCAGTCAAAAAGTTAAGAAGATGGGTTAAAGAGCTTACTTTATTATATAAAATTGGTTTGATACTAATAGACAAGTTGGGATGAGTACCTAAGATAACCTCATGGTTACCTACAATCAGGATCTTCTAGTCATTATGTATCACTATCTGGTTGGTCCTTTATCGTTATACATCGCAATTACCTCATGACTGAATTGATTGGAGATGCCCTTTTTGTGGCGCAGGAAACTGAGGGGCCAGTCCAGAAGACATTGCCATTAGTTCCTGAACGTGTGATAATTTCAGATTAAAATTTCTTATCACGTTTTTAATGGCAGGTTCTGACTGAGAGGGTTCAATAGTTGGGTCATCAGAATTTGATTTGAAAGTGAGAAACTCATAGTGCTTATTGTCTTAAATCCTGACGTTTGCCCTCTTCAGATTGGTATTCTGCATTATGTAGAGTATTCTGTACAAATTTCCTTTTTATAGATTTTTCCAATGATTTTTTACAATTAGAGTCTTTCTTTATGATTAAAACTTGGAGCTATATACTCATTGAGACCCTTTTTGGTTAAATTAAAAAAATTTAAATTTACCACTACATATCTATAATAATACTAATTGTCAATTTTATTTATAAATATACAAGTGAGTTTAGATACAAGTTTATCATTGGTAGAGTTTAATGTCAACTATTGTGTGCGTGGTTCAACTAGCATAGTTAATGGTGGAGATTGCCGGTCTTTGATCAAGTTTAACTTGTTGTAAACCTTAAATTAACAAACTTTATTTTATCACTTGGAAAAAGGTAAATTAGACTAGATATGTGAAACTTTCCAGTAATCCATAAGATGATAGTCCTATCTTGCTATGTTTTACAATAGATACCACGATTTGATCAAAAGTGCACAAGGTCTATTTGGTTTTCTAAAAGATATACTATGAGAATTTATCTTAATAAGTTAGGTGTGCACAAAATCAAGTTAAGTTTAAACATCTATAAATTAAAGACGCAAGAAGGAAAGTCAAAAGTGCAACAAGGTTTTTATAAAATATATTGTGATACCCTAACATTGCACTGGACCTAATATGATTTATAATTAGAATTAAGACAATTAAATTCTGATAAATTAGTAATCTTATTACTAAAATGACTTTACTACTTACATAATTGCTTCAAGAGCACTCTGACTTGATGTTGTGCACAACTATC
>JAKSZP010007363.1:0-30767 GCA_022478985.1 Massospora cicadina | reverse complement strand
CTGGGTAAGTATTGATCCCAGTGAAGTGGATCTGAAGAGGCCATTTTTCGTAGGATAGATACCAAGGTATCATTGGCTCTCTTCACAGTCCCGTTGGTAGATGGATTTTATGGAGCAGAGAAAAGTTGTTGAGCCCACATGTAGGTGGCCATGACTTTTACTACTCTGGAGGTGAAGTTTTCCCATTATTGCAGAGTAATACTTGAGGACAGCCATGTCAAGAGAATATATTCTGAAGTAAAAAAATGGCTGTGGCCTTGGCCGTTTGAGCAGGGAGTGCCATGGCTTCTACCCACCTAATGAAATGGTCAACTTCTACACGGATAAAGCGGTTGCCAATAGTAGTCTGTGGGATGGCACTTACTACAACTAGACTAATGATGTGAAAAGGATGTTGTGGGGTAGTTGGCTGATACTTATATTTTGCCTATAATCCAGATTGCTTCTTACAAGTAAGGCAGGCTCCCAAGACATCAACGATAGATTCCATAATTCCATCCCAATAAAATTGATCCTTAATCCTTCATAAGTTTTCTTTGCCCCTCCATGACCTAGGGTAGAATGAGCTTCTAGGATAGCAGGTAAACTCTCCGAGGGCCAAAGGTAAGGCATTCATTTTGTTCCCACCTGATTATAAAAATTCCCGTTCTCCATTTTGGTGTTATGGGAGTGTCAGGCTATCATTTTCTGTACATGCTCATCCTCATCTTCCCAGTTATTGGGGGACATCAAGAGATCAAATAGCCTCTCCGCTTTACTATTATTTAATTGAAGGACTGGTAACTGAGTCAAACCATCAACATTCATGTGTGGGTTCCAGCACGGTGTCAAATCTTCATGTCATAAGGCGGGAGCTTTAGAGCCCAGAGATCTAACCGCCGAGTAGGATCCTTCATTTTTTGTAACCATTTTAAAGATGCATGGTCAGTAACCACAGTGAATGTAGTTCCATATAGGAAGGGGCGGTAGTGCTTTACAGCTAACAAAACAGCATGGCACTCTTTCTCCGTTACACTGTAGTTACGTTTTTCCTTTGACAGCATCTTACTAAAATAAGATACATGATGATCTACACCGTTTTCACCCAATTAAGCTAAGATGGCCCCAACAGCATAGTCTGAAGAGTCAGTGAATAAGATGAAGGGTTTATTATAATCTGGGTGCCTTAGGATAAGGCGTTGTTGCAGTAGATGCTTAAGCGTCTCAAAAGCAGCCTTCTGTTCTGCACCTCACTGAAAAGGAGTGTTCTTGGTTAATAGGCGGACAAGAGGCTCGCTGAGTTTGGTAAACTTAGGGATAAATTGATGATAATATCCCATCATCCCTAGATATAACTGGATATCCCGCAGAGTTTTAGGGGGTGTCATTTTTTGAGATGGCTTCAACTTTACCTTGGATTGGTTAAATTCCCTTTTTGTGATATGGAATGGCCGAGGAAATCAAATTTCTTTTGAAAGAAAGTATATTTGGAGGGCTTTAATTTATATCTGATTTTCATAGTCATTGTAACACCTCCTTCAGGGGATCAAGATGCTCGTTGAAAGTCTTTAAAAATACAGTGATGTCATCGAGGTAGACGATGATGCATCTTAACTTCAACTCCTGCATGATATGGTCCATTGCACGCTGTAAAGTGGCAGGTGCATTGCACAACTCTTGAGGTAATTAGGTTGGTTGGAAGACACCCTCACTACAAATGAGAGCACATTTCTTCTGGTCCTCAGATGAGAGATCAATTTTCCAATAAACCGCTATCTTAGTCCATGACAGAGAAAAAGTGAGCCAGAGTGGTGGGCCGGGCGTCATCAATTTGGGGGATAGGATAACTATCCCTTTTTGTGAGGTTATTTAACTTGTAGTAGTTCATGACTATCCAGTGTCCTCCATTTTTCTTTTTTAATATCCTGAGAGGGGAAGACCAAGGGTTATGTGAAGAAACTAGCAACCTCACGTCTAGTAACTGCTGAAGCTCTGTCCTCATTTGCTGTTCTTCCACTTTCAATTTGCAGTAAGGTTTGGACCGAATGGGATTGGCATCACCCACATAAATGGAGTAGCACCAACCCTTCATGTGGCCATAGTCGGTATCATATTTGGAGAATATATCACTATAGTCGTCAAGAAGAGTGTGAACTTTTTCCAGCCCATCTGGGTCAGCTCACCCAAGATATGGACGTTGGGTAAGGTACACACCAGCTTATCTGTTGGCAGGACATATCCATCATATAACCAATGGAGTGAATTTGGTCAATGTCCTCCATAGGGACTAACAACCCTCTGCCAATATCCTGGTATTTTTTTACAACTATGTTCTTGAAGGTGAGGTTCCCCAATAGCAAACTAATAGGCCTTTGATAAGCAGGGTCAATAATGCCAGGCTATACCTGAGGCTCCAAGGACTGTCACTCTCAGATACTTACGAGGTGCAACAAACAGTGGAGTGGGATATGAAGCGTGACTTTTATATCAACCACTCAATGTTTACCAGGCTTAATCACGACTTCTTCAGTGCGCAGAAAAAGGAATACCTTCATTGGCATCCGCTGAATCAGGAAATTTCTTTGTGTTTGCGCCCAGAAGTGGTATAAGATAAAGGTATAGCTGAGAGGGGGTATTTAACTAGGCAGGAGTATTCGTGCTTACTGGATTCCTCATTGGATAAGACTAATGGGACTTCATAGTTGAGTAATAAGAGAAAACCTTGCTTCAGGTTGATTATTCCTTCATACTTAATCATAAATTGAGTGCTGATAAGCATATCATATCGTTATTATCCAGAGCCATAGCAGGGGCTGATAAAATAAGCTTCCCAACTCGAATGGGAAGGGAGGAATATGTCCTAATAGCACGGGTATTTTTGGGGCCAGTGGTTCAAATTCTTGCGTGTACTCCAAGTCAGGCGCTAGCTTTATCTTCTTGATAAAACTTAGTGGAGTTCACGTTGACTGGGGAGCCAGTGTCCAAGATGGCCAATATTTGGACCTTTTGAATGACTAGTCAACCTTAGTGAGGGTCCCTCAAAGTTAGGCGACAAAGCTAAGACCTCCTTGAACCGTAAGGTTGTGGTGAGTTTTTTAGCAGTCTCAAAGTAGTTATTCGAGATGGATCATAATGGATGAACACTCTGAAGAGGATAAATCAAGACAGCTAAGAATTTGTCACCATCGCTGGCAGTGTCAATCACTTTAGGACATCTTGGATTTGACAGAAGTACGTTTCCTCAGGGATGTTGGTCTCATCATCTCCTACAGCGAAAAGATGATCAGGAACCTCTACTTCTGCGGGAGCTTCCAATATATAGTAGCCAAAATCAGTATAGCCCAACTCAGATTCGTCCTTAACGGTATTCTCAACAACTGGCAAGGCCGCGATGGAGGTAGGAGATGTGGCCACAGGAGTTTGAATAGCCTTAGGGCACGCTTTTACCAGCTTAGCTGGAGGGGTAGGAACAGCAGCTTTAGTAAGCTTGTCCGGACCAATGGTTGTTACTACCTTACAGGGCTTTGATTCATAAGAAGGAGTGATAACCTTTTTAGGTCGCACAGTGGGAGCAGGCTTTGTAGGGAGAATAGGCACAAGAGGACTTACTCCCAACTTATTAACTGGAGGTAGCTCTTTGATAGTGAGAGCTGGAGGGATCACCTCAGCTTCCTAGTTTTTTTGCACATGAATGGAAATAAGCAATATCTACTAATGCCTCCTTTAGATCACGGATATTTTGGAAATAGCGTTTCACTGAGATAATATGCCTGGCTAAAGAGGGCTGAGAAGCTAACTCAGTTAACAGGGCGGCGATAGAATCATCCATGGTGAGCATGTTAGAGGTTATTAACCTTTGTGCAGCGAGGTAAAATTGTTTAGCAAAGGCAAGGAGTGGTTCACCCTCATATATGGTAAGGCGCATAAAGGCCCATTTTCCCTGAGTAGGCTATGCAATGATCCAAATTCATCCAAAAGAGCCTTTTTCACCTCTGCTCAAGTGTTTGAAGGGTCCATGTAAGGCACTATCCTCTCATATTCTAGACGGCTTAAGTAAGGAAGGGTTGTTGAACATTTTTATTATCAGTTGTGCCATGCATGGCAGCTTCATAAACGTACAAGAAAGTATCAATGTTTCCTTCTCCATGGGTGTATTTGTCTTTTAGAATTGTTTTAAAGGGCACTGCTCCAACTCTTCAAGATGGGATAAGGCGCTGGCAAGTTGCTTCTCAAGAGCAATGATTCTGGATATAAATGGGTACCCTGTAGTGAGCACCATTTTGTAGGATTCCAGCTGGTTGGTGCACTCTGGTGCTAATGCCACTGGATACCACAAAAGAATTAATAAAATTAATAAATATAAACTAATAAAAAACTTAGGTTTTAGAGTTTTTTTATTAGTAAAAGTGGTGTAAAATGAAATTGATCCCCCTTGATACTTGACCATTCAGTATTAAAGTAATTTTGAGGGTCAAGAGGAATTTGAGGATATGTTCAAATTAGCTTAGCTTAGTTCCAAATTAAGTAATATGGGGGAACAGAATATGGGAACTTGAGATATTAACTTTATCATTAATGGAAAAATAGAAGGGGAATTATAATTGGCCAAAACATACCCATGAGGTAACAATCTTATTTAACTTCATCCAATTTCATTTGAGAAAAATTTCTTCACCTTAGGGGACCACCACAATCCTATAAAAGGGGGGCCCCATGTAGGTGGGTTGAAGGACTTGGTGGTGAGTGGGGGAGTGCATTCCAATAGTTGCCCTAAGTTCCATCAGGTGTTTAGAGTAATTTGATTGATTGATTTTTCATTTATTGCCCATGCATATTGCAAAATGGAGTTTCCCCAATTAGTGGGGTTCCACAATGAATCAGCCAGGGTCTTTTGTCCAAATCCATCGACATTATCATTAACATTATCACTAAAATCATTCTTAACAACCTCAGAAATTTGCAAATAGCCAACTTTTCCCCTTTTCAGCTGAATTTGACCTAAAACAAACTTCTTTTCAGCTGAGAGGGCAAATGTCTGACACCATCCTAAAACACTGCAATTATCAATGCAGCTCATAGATTAACCAGACATGTGGGTCTACAAATACCCTAGAGCATGTTTAATTGGAGTACTACTTAGAATCCCTTAACTTTGATGGCACAGATGCTCTTGCTTATTACGTGATGTGTCAGTCACAGAAGCCCTCTAAGAGAGCCAAAGCTTTCCAGCTAGCGAAGTCTGGGTTTGCGAGGCATACTTTATCCATTGATGTTGTAGGGCCTTTGACCCGATTACCAAGAAGTACCTATATGCAATTATGGCTCATAACCATTGACTCTGTGGGTAGAGACGCCTGCCTTAGCCATAGTAAATGCCAGTAGTGCAGCTAAGTGTATAATAAAGAAGTTTAATATTTGGCATGTCTGCCCAAAAGGTTATTCTATCAGATAATATCAGATAATTTACCACGCATGTCATTCTGAAGCTAAACGAGTTAATGGGATTAAAAGGTATACTAAGAACAACTTACCATCCAGAAACTATTGAAATATAATAAAAGTTAAATGGTACTGTTACACTTTTATTTAACTGAGGCAAGCCAACCAGGGGACAGGCATTACCAAAAGAAAAAAACAAAAGAAAGAAATGACATGAAACCTGAACAGGGTCATCTCCATCGAAGAAAGTTTTTCCACCTCTGGATCGGGACTCAAATTTTTCTGGTTATGTCATGGGTAAGGTATTTTTGTTATTAGACCTACTAACCGCCAATAGCTTCCTTTGGCTGGCACCCTGATCGATGTGCAAAGGGCGGGAATTGAACCTGCAACCTTCAGGTTGGTAGCCGTACGCCCTACCAACTCGCCTTCCACCCCCAGTACTGTTACACTTTTATTAAAAAAACTTGTGGCTTGTTAGCCCTCCAGCTGAGCAACTTATATGTTGTCAACTACTTTCGCCTATAGTCTAACCAATCATCTGTTAACAGGTAAAAAACCCTTTGACTTAATTCATGTCAGCCAAGATTATCTGCCCCTAAATTTTCTATTACTTTCTTGAACTGAGTTTGTAAAGGTCCTATAAATATCTGGAATTCTTAAAAAAAGTTTTAATAGGACTACAATACTCACTCTTTTCCAATACTCTCAATTGGAAGCTTGAAACTAAAGCATACTAAGATGCAAGTGACCATCTCTTTTGACTTTTTTAATTGGTGATAGGGTTAATTATTGTGACACCCGCAGCTCTGGATGGCGAAATATGTTAGACAAGCTCTGAGCTGAACCCTTTGTGGCATCGTGAAGTTGGCATTTTGATACCTATATAATTAAGGTTTTCACTATTGATTGTATCTTGAATAAAATCCATGCTATGTTTCTAAGAGTATGTAGATAACTATCATATTGGGTGAAAATATTATAGTTATTTTTTATACAATTAATTTACTAATATCAAATTGTCCATTAATTTTGGTTGTTGCATAATGCCATCAATTTCTTTGTAAATGGTCGCAATTAATTTTCTTGCATCTCTACCATCATTTTAATGGTTATGGATGCTGACAGTTATTCTACTACTTTAATTTAAGCTTTATATAACGATGTATGACGCCATTGGGTTTCTGTTGCCTCAAGGACGTGAAAATGTGCCAAACCCTACCTGCTATGTTAGTGATGATGTTCTATGTTATATTTGATCATGACTCCTAGCTAATTATCTGCAAAGGAGCTTACATCTGAAGTCGTGTTATGAAGATTTTATTTAACTGATTTAAGCTGACCAGGAGACGGACATTACCAAATATACATGAAACTAAGAGAATAATTAACAAATATAAAAAATTGGGCACCCCAGGGTACTCAAGTTACCCCTGTTGCCAGCGGGACTGATAGGTATGGGGGGTTGGTGCACTACTCCGAGGGGGTTTCCCCTGCTATGGAACAGGTGTGAAGGAAAGGGTCTGTGTGGAGGAACCAGAGTGGGAACCATGATTCTATGAGCGCTTTTCTCTTGGTCTCATATATCCATAGACCCAGGCTTGGAAGTGCTCTAGTAAGTGGATATGGAATCTGTTGATAATCCCATGAATGGTTGGGACCGTGCCCTTGAACGCAACTAATGCAATTGTGTGTATAGTCCACATTGCAATGGGTATTATTAGGGAGCGGAGGGTTGATGGGATTGGTGACTCGATCTGGAGAGCGAAGATGCTCTTTGATATTGAGAATTCCTGTTCGTTTTGGATCTTGAGCAGGCGTGCGACTTCCTGCCATATAGCTTTGGTTGTGGGGCATGTTTCTAGGCGGTGATGTAGGGATCCCTCCCCTTCAAATACTGCACATGTTTTGTGGAGGGAGTTGGAGCGGTCCGCCGTCCTATAGGTCCTTCTCAGACAGCGCCAGGCGTTTGCTCTTATCCTTGGCTGTAGGAGTGGGTGGTGTGCCATTTTTCACATTGCTTTCTGTGTGGTTAAATCATAGGGAATGTCCAACATATCTAGGTATTCTATCCTAGCTATGTTTTGGGTTGTTGCGAGCATATCCCTCTGGAGGTGGTTTTCTGGGTTTCTTAATTTGAATTGGGGGCTGGGTTGTCCCCTTGCCTGTATAGTACCCATATTCTCTATGGTCCATCCCATATGGCGGATAGTTCGGAGGATATGTTTGAAATGAGGGGAGGTTCCATGTGGACCCGTTGAAGTAGGGTGCTTGGCAAGGTATGAAAGTAGTCTGGGTGGACTATGTGGGTTGGTAAATTTGAGCGCCTGTGCAAAGTTAGTCCTTGCTGCTCTGGACCAATGTTGTTGCGGGAGGTCTGGAGAAAGGATTTCCTTTATCCAGGTATCTAGGATGTGATTGGCGTGGCTCTCAAAATCTATTAGTCCCATGCCTCCGCTTGAGCGTGGGCCAAATAGTGTTTCCATCCGTGTAGGAGGGTGAGAGCCAGGCCACAGCCATCCCTGGAAAAGCGCGCAAATTGAGGTTATAAAGGTAGGTGAGAAGGCTATCGCATGGCCTGGTACCACAGTATTGGGAGGATGAGCGAGTTAGCAACTTTAACTCGTCCTGTTAGTCCTGGGGTTTTCCCCTTGAGGGAGGCTACGCGTTTGGATACCCGTTGCAACAGGTTACTTTCCATTGTCTCATTAGCATATCCCCCTGATTCTAGCCAGATTCCAAGGTGTCAGATAGGAGTGTTGGTGGGAGGTGTTGCAAAGGGTAAAATGATTGGGTTCTTTCTTTGAGTGTTGGTAAGAGGTTTTGATGTTGTGGCCCAATTGTTTGTATATTTGCCAAAGAGGATGATTTCTATCTTCCTTTTGTTGAGCGATACATTACTCACCTTGGAGTATTCCTCTAGAGTGCGTTCCAGCTGTCAGGCATCTTCATTGTTTGCTATACCTGCTACGCAGTCATCTGCAAAGGCCAGTACCTTGACTGTTGGTTGTCCTTGTGCGGTTATCCCCATGAGACGTGAGTCAGTTACTCGGAGGAGTGGGTCAAAGCTGAAATTATATAGCAGTAGGATGAGGGGATCCCCTTGTTTGAGCCCTCTGTGTGGTTTAATATTATTTGCTAGGAATCCAGGGCCACATACAGCCATGGTTGCAGATTCTGTTAGGAGCATCGCCCATTTTATGAATCTTGGTGGGAGTTTGAAGGCATGTAGACATTCTTTTAGGTATGGCCAGCTAACACGGTCATACGCCTTATCCTGATCCAAAAAGACCAGGGCACCAGTTGCTTTGGATTGGCAAATATTTGCAACAGGGTGAATGTTGTTCCAGATTGAACGCCCTGGTATAAACCCAAACTGGTTGGGTGACAGGACGTCAGAGGCAATTGCGCCTGATCTGGCTGCTAAAATTTTTGTTAGAATTTTTGTGTCAATATTGGAGAGTGCAATTGGGCGCCAGTTGGCCAGGTCCAACTTGTCACCCTTTTTATACAAGGTTGTAACATAGGAATCATGACCTCCTGGTAATAGGCGTGTTTCTAACAAGCTCTGGTTCATAGACGCCAATAGGAGGGGGGCGATTTGTTGAAAATATTTTTTATAAAATTCGTAGGGTATCCCATCAGGCCCTGGGCATTTCCTACGTGGTGCATCGCGAATTGTTTCCCAAAGCTCCTCCCATGTAATAAGGGATAGTATATTGTAATTCGGTGGTGTACTTTGTATCTCAGCAGTTTGAATAAATTCTTTAATTTTTTGTGAGTTTGTTGGTGTTTCGCGATATAATTCAGTGTAATAGTGGTGTACTTCTGCCTTGACCTCCTCAGGGTCAGTTGCCATGGTGCTGTTGGTCTTGCGGACCTGTGTGCACATGGGCTGGTTTCCGCGGGAATGGAATTGGTGGAAGAAGTATGTTGAACAGGTTTTGCCTTCCTTTATGAACTTACCTTTGTTCGATACTTTGATTCTGTGTTGGTGTTTGAAGATGAGATTGTTAAGTTGGGCTGAAATTTCTGCCCATTTGCATCCCCAGTTAGGGCTATAGCCAGATCTTGGAGTATTTATTACCAGGTGGTCTAGTTCCATCAAGGTACGCTTGATTGTGGCTGTGTCCGTGGTGTGCTTATGTGATGCAATATGTCAGGTTTTGTTAATTAAATCCTCTTTGAAATCTTCCCATGTTCTGATGGGATCCGAAGTGAATGGGGCTGTGAATTCTGGGTTTGTAGCCTTGTTTTTGACCCAATCAGATATCTCAGGCAATTTTAAATTTTCTGGGTGAAGCTTTCTCTAAGGCAACACCTGTGTGTGGGATTGGGTTGGCGCTAACTGCACCATAACTAATCAGTGATCAGAAAAATTGATATTTTTTGTTGTAAATTTGGAGATTCTTGAGTTGTGGGATTGCGGGATGAGGATGTGGTCAATATGACTCATTGATATGAGCACTCCCTCGCATATGTTGGGTCTCGTCATGTGGGGAAGGATTTGTGAATTGGGGGGAAGAGCATCCTGTAAGCCAAGAGATGCCTTCATTGTGCGATATTCAATGTGTCCAGGTGGGTATCCCCTGGGATTAGGCCATTGATCTGTATTGGGGTTATCCCAGCAGTTGAAATCACCTAACATGATGATATCTGGTGGGAGAGTGAGAGTAGAAATGTTTTCAAAAATTGTTTTCTCTCAGTTGCAGTGCATGGTGCATAGATACATGCTAACGAAATTATTTCATCTTGGCATGTGATTGTTGCTACCAGGACTCAACAGTGCAAGTGTGATGATGAGTTTGTAATTTTAAATTTTTTGTTGTTTTGGACTATCACCCCACAGTGGACGTCCATACTGATTGTGATGGTGCGACCCTGGTTGACCAGGATTCTTCTTCCCCTTGTAGGCAGTGGGTTTCTTGGATGGCCAAGATGTCTACAAGAGGTTTTTGCAGGAATGCCAGCTTTTTGGCTTGAAACATATGAGCCCTGACTCTCACGATGTTTAGCGTCCCTATTGATACTGAGGTGCCTATGGCGCCTCAAGAGCGGTTGGGAGGGCCCTCTGGCCCTATCCCACAGCGGCTTATTTTGGCCATGCTCCGCGTCTGTAATCCAACTCTTTCAATGCCATTGTTGGTTCCCTTGATCTGACCCAATGATTCAAGGGAATTGCAGTTTTTTGCATTTGCATCAACTTTTCCCGCACAGGTCTCATGTTGATTTGATGCAGATTGTTGATTGGATTTTATATTTTTGAGGTTTGACTTTGTTGCATTGTGCACCACATTTTTGCCCAAATTGCGTTTGCATTGTTCCTCAATATGTGCATGACTGATGACGCTTTGTGGCTCAGTCCAGTTACTGTGAAAATATTCGACCTGGGCATATTGTTCTGATTGGTTGGTTCGGTGAATATCTGAAATATCCTCCTGAATTTGTCCAGGTTTAATGGCGGACTCCGCTTGTGCCGCCACTTCAGCCGCTGCTCTCTTGTGGGCTTTTTGTGCTGCTTTACGTTGTTTACTTGTAACTGGGTCCACAATGGAGTATAGTCAATCTTCACCCCAGCGGAATGGGTGGTGGCCATCAGTCATTTTGGCGAAGTTTTCATTATCTTCGTCCATAGCTTCTTCATAAAAATCATTTTCCATTAAGCCCTCTTTCACAGGGCATGCATGTTCCTTGTGGCCCAGTGAGCCACAGTGGTTGCAAATGGGCAGTGCACGTTCCGGTGTAACTTGGAATGCAGCTGACTGGCCCCCATCTGTAAAGTGAAATTCTGCTGTGTGGGGAATTCTGGATAAATCCTCTTCCACTTCTGGGAAGGGGTTGATTACAGCGATAGCTTTGCCCATGCACAGGTCAGGCATTAAGCAAAATCGCTTTCATTTGAGTTGTTGGATTTCTCCGTAGGCCACAAGACCTTTGCGGAGCTCCTCCTTGATTACCTTATGAGGAAGGTTGGTGAGGAGCGAGTCAAAGGAGATGAACAAAGTTTTTTCTTTGTTCCATCTAGTGCATGCAGTGCACACAATTTTTTTGCCCTCGGGGAGGGCAATTTCCACACAGACTTTTGCTGTGGCATCGGCTTCATCAGCTGTTTTGAAACCAATATTGATCCAGCCACAGCCCATGTTGTTGGTGGCAACATATACCGTGTGGGGAAAAAGTGAGGGCTGTGACTCACATGTTTTCTCCCTCAGGGTTGGTGACTCATCCCCAAGGAAGAGTCTGATCTCATGCTCCACCTTTGACAAAGGTTGGTTGAATTGAATGTACATGTATTGTGCGTGCTTTACAGTAAATACCATAAACCCAGACAGTGTCTGAGTTTGCGATTTTTTTATGGATTGGGTTCCTGGTCCCCCTCCAGGGCGTTTCTTGCCCTTAGTTGCACCATTAAGCGCACCACTTGCCGCGACGCTCGCCCATGTTGTATTATTTTTGCTATTAAAGTCGCCAATCTTTCCTGTTTGTGATTATCCAAATTTGCTGTTCAAATTGAATCGTAGTAACTAAAGTGATTGTTATGAGAAAGAAATAAAATGTCATGTTATGAAGATAATCTGGTTAAGTCAGAAAGTGTTAGGGTCTTGGTTGAACATTTGTCCTCCCAGCGTTCAGATAAAAATGTAGTGAGTCAAAACTGGCCAAAAAGGGGAAATTTTAGACATTTATAGGTCCCCAATATGCTGATATAGATTTAAATGTTAATAATGATTATATCAGCCAAAAGACCCTGGCCAATTCTGGGTGAACCCACAAATTGGGGTAACACTATTTCAAATACCTCATGGGCAATTAACACTAATTTAAGCAGTCAGATTACTCCGACCATATGTGGACTCTGGGGCATCTATTGGATGGATCTCCCCCAGCCACTACCAGTCCCATTCAAGCACATACGCAGGGACCACCCCCTTTTATAGGCGTGGTGGGGTCCCCCAAGATAAAATATTTTTTGCTAATGGGGATTGGCATAAAAATATTAAGTTGTTATCCCACGGGTATGTCTTGCCCCTAAATTAATTTCGCCATCCATTGTTCAGCCTAAGTGAAGTGAATTCTCTGAGATTTGATAGGCTAAATTCCCATATTTCCTAATTCAAATTAGTCTAAGCTATTCTGAACTTATCATTGAACTTCCCTCAACCATTGATACAGTTAAATGCAGAATAATCTGAGTTTGAGAGGTGTCAATAAGTTGATATAACTGGATAATAAGCTATTCATTTCAGTGGATTGGAACTCAGAGTTTAAGCGAGTTTTGAGATTGAACTGAAAATTTATATACTATAAAGTAATTGATCAAAGTATTGATAGTTTGGCAAATCAAGGGAATTCTGCTAAAATCTCAAGGTAGATGAAAACTCCTAAAAAGGGAACAAATAGGAGACTGCTAAGCAGAGGATGCATCCAGCTTAGAATACCAATATAAGAGTTGAGTGAAACATTGAGAGAGGGGGTTCTTTTAGTGGATGGCAGATAAGTCTGCGTTTATTCAAAGATATAATAAAGTGTCAATTGGGGCGATTGTTCAATATATTATTTATTGTTTTTATTAGAGTAGGCAATCCCCATATCGTCCAATTCAGTTGCTCAGTGGCTAATACCTTGTGTAAACCAGCTTAATGGAATTAAACTGTTATAATAAAAATTAACAGTGGTGCTCACTACAGGGGGCCACTAGTCAACTTTAGCTTATCTGAACTAGGGAAAAGTGGTAAGACCTACTTGTTATGCAAGAACCTGATCAGATTTTATGCTCAATATTCCAAGGAAGCTAGGGAAGCATCCAATGATGAACTGGCATTTTTCACAGTGAAAGAGCCCGCTGATGAAGATGCTATTATCTATTTTCAGTTAGAAACTTTCCCTGAGTTGGTGGCAGATCAACAAGGTCTCTTTACAAATGTGACCCACCTGCAGCTGTGAGGCATTATTAAAATGGCTTCTGCAGGGGTATCAAAACTATGGAAATAAGGCGGGGTTGATGCTTTGAGTTTATTCTACAATCAACGGGACCAAGAAACCCACTATGCATTGTATATGTTCTATCTTGTTGTGACTACTATGGGGTTGTCTCATTGGCTTAGTACCCATGGAACTGAAGAATATTTAGTTGCATATGTAAATCCGTCAATCCTCCAGATACTGCATGTGCTGGCCTGCCATATTATTGAGATTGGGGACATCATAAAGTTCGTCAAGTTCAGTAAGATGATACCCGCCTTCTACTTGACCATCTAGATCACTCTTTTTTAGAGGTGAAGGGGCTTTGGTACAGTTGAACCACTATGTTGGGGACGTCCGCAATTGGTTGGACATTTTAGTTCCACATTTGAATCAGGAGTTACCTCAATTGATAGGCGAACTGTTGGATTAGTGTGTTTTATTGGTGAATGGATTCAGGACGTAAGTATATTGGGAAGTAACACCAAGTGTTTTATGAAGGACTTGGGAAATGGGAAAAAGTGCTTGAAGCCATGATAGCTCAGATTAGGGAAAGAGTAACCCTGACAGAGCAGCAGATAACGGATAATGTTGACTCCGTGGCAGCTGAATTCAGTCAACTGTACGTTGAGTGGAGTAATCAGTGGGTGGCTGATAAAGTGGACAACCCTAGTCGATGTCCACTGAATATTACCAGTTGGTTGGTCATGCCATACAATTGAAAATCATTAATCAGGTTGATAGCAGTCGAGCAATTACCCTTCTGTTCATTGAGACAGTAGAGTATGCAGATTTTTGATTGTGGTAGGATACCATTCAATGGGCCAACGAGGAGCTGGTGCAAGAGCGAGATGCTCTCATTATCCAAGTAGATGATGCCAACCAACAAGCGCATGACACTGGATGGAAGCAACCAAGAATACAAGGCAATGTGGTGGACTTCCTCTCACGGCTTCAGGCAGTGGAGTGTAAGTTATACTTTGAACATGAATTCCATTTTGGGTTGCAAAGTCATTATGAGTCAATTCAATAGGAGTTGCAAGAAGGCTGTTGTTGTTGTTAATTGGTTATAGTGAAAAAGGTAATTGATGAACATTTTAATGAACAAGCTGAAACAGGGGGAGAAAGTGCAGTCAGCGGTGAGTCAGGAGAGGAATACTATAGATTGGCCAGTGAGTATCCCTTGGGGGGAGCGGCAGACCCTCCTTGCAACCCAACTTCTTCTGAGTCCAATCTGGTGGATTCACCTCCATAAGCTCATCCCTATGTTAATTCACAAGGAGATGTTTCCCAAGGTTGTTTGGAACCTAATTCAGCTGATTCTAATGGCTGAAGCTCGGAGCAAGGCGAATTTGTTTAAGATCAAGAAGTTACCACCCTTCAGTAATGATGTGAAACTACACAGTTATTTTAAATGATTTAAATTTGCCATGTAAGGGGCCTCAAATTGGCAGAAAGTGAAACAGTTGCTGTCCTCTTTAGATGTGGAGAGCACAGATTAAGTCACCTGTTACCTCAAAATAGCTCATTATTTTATCAAGAGGTAAAAGCGAATATTCTCCAGCTGCTTGGGGGCACAGCTAAGATGGCTCAACGGAAGGCCTTTTCTGACCCTACAGATCCAACAAAACAAGTCCCTGTTGGAGTTTGCTGAGCGATACATGGTGGAAGTGCATGTGTTAGTAGGAGCTAAAATTCTTTCTCATGAGGATATATGCATAGCCTTGATGGCGTCAGTCAAACCATACCATAAATTGTATAATGCTATGTTATAAGTTTGATGAAGATGTGGGGCTTATTCAATTGTGAACATTTTACGTCATCTCTCCACCACATTCAGTGCTCACAATGTGGAGCGGAGGGCCCAAGCTACCACCGTGGCGTGCTCCTTGGGATATGGACAACAACGATTGAGTTATAAGACATTGAGATATATTCTTTACTTTAAATATCTGTGTAGCCTTTTCTCTTTATGCAAGAAAAGCCTCCTTGTCCCCAAACTTACAAAAATTCAGTTAATTTTTGACCATGTCCTTCTTCTACAAACTATAGACATGAGCCCTTTATGAATGTTTGCTTCTTTTGAAGATGAATAGGGCATTATGAGGTTAATTGCTCTGGCAACCAGCAGGTGTATGCTGTGCCATCTGGGATGATTGAGCAGGGAAAAGCTCAAGTGGAGTAGAGATGGGATGTTCTACATCCACTAATTCAAATTTATTTGTCCCAAAAAATTCTCAAGGGTCTCTTTGTGTTGGACTTCAAAACTTAGCCTTATGAATTGTTATAACTACAGCTTCCATTGGATACCTCAGCCTCCATTCAAGAGAGTAGTTATTCCACCTCAAGCTCTGAGTTCCACTGTGATGTGCAGAAGCCGTACGCATGGAAGATCTTGGAACAAAATGGTATAAGTAACGTGGGACCCTCAATGGACGTCTCCTCCCTAGTGGGGGTTAACATAGCTATTCCAGTCAAAAATTGCTAAGAAGGATACTAATGTCAACATGGGTATATCCTCCTTCCTTGGTAACAATAAGCCTTTTGATGTTTGTGTAATAAACACCAATGGTTTCTTATTATTTAGAGTGCAACTACTATGGCATTTTTGTTTAGAACAAAAATCTGAGCTATTATAAATAAAGATGCCCCAGTTCTTAAAATTTCTACCTAGCTTGTGGCTAGGCTTCGGCTGAAGACAAATGTGGATCACAGAGTAATATATGGGACCACGGGGATGCAGAGCACTTTGTCTAAAGGAGCTTACAGCATGTTATCTTTGCAATTTGGTTTGGTTAGGGCTTCCTCTCCAGCTAAGGTTATGCCAAATAATAACTATGATATGCTGATTGGTGCTGCATTCATGAGGCGATTTGGAGCTGTGGTCAATATAAAGGAAGAAATCATTAGTATTTTAGGACAACATATTCCCACTTACTTTACCTCTAGCAGAATACCAAAGGATCCATTCCACTCCAGTCAAATCAATTTTGTGTACAGCGATGGGATGATTCCTGTCTGATATTGATGAATGAAGAGGAGAACCAGAGCCCTCCCCAACCAGATCTATGAGTATAAAGGTATTCCGCTACAAGCAGCAAGCGCTTTAAGCCTTACTTCCAAGCACCAGTGCATAATAGGAACTGAGCTCAAAATAAACATCCATGAAGGGCTATCTGGGAAATTATCAGGCCCTACCAGCAATCGCATCTCAAACCCCATGTGGCTCCAGGGCTACAGTTACCAGGAAATGGTGAAGTGGATGTACTGCTAGATAACCTACAGAAGGAGTCAATAATGATCTAAAGGCACCAAGGGGTGGCTTATCCACATTTGGCCCCTATTGATGAGGTTCACTGTGTTCATGACTTTATTTTTGTGGGAGGACCTTAGCCTACTGGAAAATCCATCATTTATCATAATGGCTGTAGTTTCACAGGAAGCACTAACTGGATTTTTGGCGGAACAGAAAGATAAGGTGATATCTTTATTTGAAAAATACAGAAATATTTTTGCATCCAACAATAATGATTTGGGGTGCGCCCAAGGGGTGGTGCATCGGATAGATACAGGGGATCACCCTCCCATTTGATCACAGCCTATTTTGTGTTCAAAATTGGCAGAAGAGGTTGTCCCCAATGAGGTAGATAAATTGATCAAACAAGGAATGCTAGAGCTGTCAAAGAATCTGTGGGCATAGCCATTGCTTATTGTAAATAAAAAAGATGGCACAAACTGGGTGGTCATTGACTATCGCAAGTTCAATAGCATAACAAAGAAAGATTCCTACCCCTTCCACAGATTGATAACGTGTTATATTGACTTGGAGGGGCTTAAATTTTTCCGCCATGGATTTGATATCAGGCTATTGGCAGATCATATTACTATCGGCGGAATAAGAGAAATGTGCTATAATCACTTTGAAGGGGTTATTTCAGCCTAGATGTATGCCATAGGGTTTGTACAACTCCCCGGCTATGTTTTAGCGTGAAATGGATAAAATCTTGGTGGTTTAAAGCTTTTTTGCGTTTTAGTTTATCTCAATGATATTGACATGTTCTTGCAAACTTTTGCATAGCATTTTGACCATTTGGAACAAGTGTTCCGCTGTTTTGCTGATGCAAATATCAAAACGAAGCCTTTGAAGTGTCACTTTTTCAAAGAGCAATTAGAATACCTTGGGTTTGTAGTGGATTCAAAAGGCTTAAACTGCAGCCAGAAAAGGTGGAAGCGATAAGCTGGATGACCCACCCAGGTAATAATCGTGATATCTAAGTGTTCTTGAGGATGGTCAGCTACTACCAGCAGTTTGTTCTCAACTTCATTTGTTTTGGAGCACCACTCTTTGAGTTATTAAAAAAATGCCACTTTTAACTGGACGGAACGTTGTTAAAATGCTTTTGATGTATTACAAACTTCATTGCCAAATGCGCCATTTCACAAAAACCCAACTTTAAAAAACAATTCATTGTATAATGGATGCATCACTCTTTGCCGTAGGGGCAGTATAATCTCAGAAGGATAATGATAGTGTAGAGCACCCTGTTGAGTTTTATAGCCAAAGCTTAAACTGCCATGAATGGAATTACACTGTGACCAAGCTAGAGTGTTTAGCAGTGATTTATACGCATAAACAGTTTAGATATACCTCCATGGGGTGAAGTTGCAAGTGGTAATGGATCATGCTTCCTTGCGCTGGCTGCAAAATCTCTGTGAACTGGAAGGATGGCTCACATAAGGGCATTGACTCTCCAAGTATACAATTTTGAGATTGTATACCAGCCAGGAGCAAAACATCATAATGTAGACTGTCTTTCATGATTATCAACAATTGTTATTATGGCGGATTTGGCTGACGTTATGTATGAGAGGATGGTGGTGGAAAAATACCTTGATGATCCACCGCAAGTGATCAAAGTGCTATATGGTCATAGGCAGGATACCTTCCTATGCGATGGGAACTATATATGAGGATTGGGGACTTGACACTAAGTTTCCCTAAACCTTCCGCTAGACCTGCGATTATTATGTTTGCACATTGGATGTAGGACATGGAGGATTGCAAAAAAAGTTGGAGTTTTTGTGACCTTTACTATTGGGAGAGCATGCATTATGATGTTCTGGAAACGATAAGCTGTTGTCATCAGTGTCAAGTGGAAAAGTCTTTCCACAAAAAAAACCACATACCAGCTGGTTAAGCCTCAGTTCGCATGGCATACCAATTCCCTTGATGTTGTGGGACTTCTACCAACTGGTGTGAACTGCTCTAAGTATATAATTGTAGAAATGATCATTTGCAAGATGGGTAGAAGCCTGGGCAATTAATGACTTAAGAGCGGGCACTACCCCCCAAGTTTATTATGGAGTGCATTATACAGCGACATGGCTGCCTGTAGTTCATCTTAACGGACAATGGAACCAATTTCATCTCTCACATCTTGCCCAAGTAGAACGAGTTAATGGTGATACTCAGGGTTTTGACTACACCCTACCATCTGGAATTGAATGGAATGGTGGAATGGGTCAACGGAACATTAGTGAACATACTCTGTAAGCTGGTGAAAGATCAACACTTAGAATGAAGTACCCTCTTACCCACAGATGAGTTTGCAAATAATATCATATAATACTCGTCCACTGGCAAAAGTCCCTTCCAACTGCTTTATGTTAGACATCTGGCTTACCTGCCCTGCTTTACTCATGTGTAGAGGACACAAGCGGTGTGGAACCACAGTGGTATTTGACAAATCTAACAGAAACGCTGATCAAGCTACAAATGGAAGCCTATTCTACCAGTTTGGCTAAGAAGATTCATGTTTAGGCAGCTGACCAGAAGAGACGTAGCAGACTTCCGCAGTTCGCTGTAGGAGATCATGTCTTGCTCCATGACCAACAAGGATTTGGGCAGAAAAACAAGCTCACTAACATCTGGGCTGGGCTGTTTAAGATAATCAATAAGACTGGCATGGATGCCTATACCATTAAGGAACCTGCGAGTGGTTGGATTATCAACTGAGTTCATGTGAAGTTCCAGTGAGCATATAAGCAATAGGAGCATATCATCCAGTCAAAGAGGAGGAGATAATGTTGAGAAGTTGATATGACTGGGTGATAAGATATACAATCTGGAGGATCAGAAATGAGAGTTGAGGTGAGTCTTGAGATTGAACTGAAAAGTAGTATGAATATAAAGCATGTAGATCAAAGTATCAATAGTTTGGCAAATTGAGGGAATTTTGTCAAAACAAAATATAGATGAAAACTTCTAAATAGGAAAAAATAGGAGATACTAAGCAGAGGATGTATTTAGCTTGGAACACTGAGATAAGAGTTGAGTGGAAGTTTGAGAGAGGGGATTCTTTTAGTGGTCGGCAGATAAGTCTGCATTTCTACAATATAATAAGAAAGTTAATTGGGGAGATTTCTACGTATATTAATTATTGGTTTTTTATTAGAGTCAGCAATTCCCATATCATAAGATTCAGTTGCTCAGCGGCTAATACCCTGTGTAAACTAGCTTGCAGAACTAAACCATTACGCCAAAAAATTAATAAGAGGGTTAGTTTTTCTCTTATCATCTGCGGCGCTTGATAAAACCTTTAAAACCCTACCTTTTTATGTTTTTAAAGTTTAACTCTTTTACTATAATTATGGTATAAATCCTCAATTGTTGGTTTTTGGTAAAGCAAGCACCATGCGAGCATCTTTCATTCCCAAAAAACAACAAGTAGTTCTCACTACGGAGGACCCTGTATACCACCAAACTCCTGTTAAGATAACAAAAATGATGACTATTCTTGAACCAAGGCTAGCTGCATTAGAGAACCAACAAGCCACTGCTGTGCGCAAAAAAGCTTGAGCAGCACTCTTCCCAACGCCCTTATGGGCCCTCCCCTTTTATTTTTTAAACCTACATTCTGGAAAAGTTCACACATGGTGAGGGAAGTACAACATCATTCCTTTATGTTTATGAATCTTCAATGGAAGGAGCGATTGACCTTCAAAAAACCAAGTATATCCTTCCCTTCTTGAGTCAGATGGCTCATGAGATCATAGTTCATCAAATGGGCATTTCTTACCACCTGGGCTGAGGCAAAATAAGCGCTAATTGACGAGTTTGGCTTAAAACAGAGTTTACAACGGCAAAAACAGGCCTTTATGTACCTTAGGCTGTAAGAGGGAGAATCAATCCCCTCATTTGTTGAGAGATTCTATAGCAAAGCTCAACCTCTGTTGCTGGACAAACTGCTCATCTAGATGATGCTTATGCTACTATTGTGGCTAGCTTAGCGTCTTATCAACCTTTAGCAATGCATAACTCCGCACTTAAGCACACCTTCTAAACTGTATGGGATATCAAAGAGTCATTGCTAAAAGTGGCTGACCTTTATGAACCGGACCTTCTGCAAAGAGCTACAAAGCGGAATCAACACTGATCCCTTCAGTCTCTTCTATGGCTGTGTCCCTCTGGAACCCCATCTCTGCAGAGCTGCAGCGCCAAAATACTCCTCCATTATGTGAGGATAGCATAAAATATTAGCAGTTATTTGGCAGCGCTCCCATCCAACTTCAGTTCCAAAAGCTCTGCCAGTGAATTCAGTTATAATTTTGCCTGGTCCCCCTCTTACCTACTGGTCTACTTAGGTGACTAAAGTATCACAACCACCTAAGCCGCTTACCTCAATCCCCTTCATCCTCAACTCAGGCTGCCTCTAGTTCAAAACCTCCCATTATGAGTCAGCCCAAGCTAGTCACTTCTAAGGCAAAAGTCAAAGCCATTACACTTCCAGCACCTACCCCAAAAGTTGGTACAGCCACGATGCTCCTTTAAAAAGTCAAAAAAGTATTGAGAGTGACAAAGCCCTCCCCTGTAAGGAAATTGTCCGTTTCTCAGTCTTCTCTTAGTAACTCGTTAAGGTGCCTTAACAATCCCTATGATGACGAGTCTGAGGGGTTGGTGAAGATGCAGGCTTTTATGTCCTGGGAGCTCCAATAAAAGTTCAGATTTCGGATATGTTGAGGCATGAACAAATTGATATAGCCCTAATACCATAATGAACATATCTTCAACAGTTGTTGTTGTTTACAGTGGTGATTGATACCGCTAGTGATGCTGACCAGCTTGTTGGAATTGTGATCCAATTTACCCAGCAGGTTCATACCCTTCAATATATTAAACACAAATACCCTGTGATGGCTTAATCCTTGCCTCCACTGTCCAGTTGAATGAGGCTCT
Source organism: Massospora cicadina (assembly GCA_022478985.1). NCBI lineage: Eukaryota > Fungi > Entomophthoromycota > Entomophthoromycetes > Entomophthorales > Entomophthoraceae > Massospora > Massospora cicadina. The sequence goes on along the minus strand of JAKSZP010007363.1, from coordinate 9,151 downwards.
CGCCCTCCACCCTACTTTTGGTAACACAATAACGAAGGTAAAAGTTGTTATCAATAAGGTGCGCATTCTAGCCATCTTTGATATAAGTGCACCAGTGAACGTGGTCTCATCAAAGCTCATCAATAAATTTAGGCTGGCGTCTGACCTGAACTATTCACAAGAGTTTGGAATTGTAGGGCCTAACAATATGTGAGCTATTGGAGCCTACTCTTCTTTACCCATACGTATTATGAAGCAGCTACTGGCTGCCCCTGCTGTAGCATTAACCAATAACGTACATAACCTACTAATTGGCATGCAATTATGTTTGAGTATGACGAAATCATTAATATGAAACAGGGATTTCTCTCCCTACTAATTTATGAGGTTGCCCTAGTCTTTACAAACGATGAGCTTAAGAAGAAGGAATATTCCTGAGTAGTTGAGTATCCTTCTTCCTCCATCACCCTTACTATTACCACATTAGGAAGAAACACAAAAAAGCTGCCTGACAATGTGAATGCTTCAGAGGGCATTTCATTTTATTCGTCAGAGGAGGTAGTGGTCAAAGCGGGTGAACAAAAGTTGATAGACACCAAAATTACTATGTAAATCCCGTGCAACTGCCTTCTGCACTTAACAAGCATTGATGGAATAAGCCTTTGGAACCATGGGTGTTGCCTGGTATCCTAGATCCTGACTACCAGTGACCTATCAATATTCTGCAGGGGAATCTCACTAAAAAGGACATTATTCTAAAGAAGCGTCAGGAAATTTAAAAGCCCTGTTGATTCCAATTGAGAGACATCCATCAAGTCTTATATATTGGGTCTATGCTAAATATGGGGTTACCCACTGACCAAATGATATGCGCTTTGCCCAAAGTTCAGATTTCTGATGATCTATCTCCCAGCTGAAATTAATAGAGTTTATTCCTTACTAAAGTCAAATATTGATCTTTTCTCCAAATCTGATACTGACTATGGGCATATGAAGGCTGTTGCCACACCATTGATGTTGGTGATTCCAAGCCTATTTGATCCAAGCCCTATCAAAAACTAAAAGCTGAGGAGCTCCAGATAAGGACGGAGCTTAAACATTTACTGGACGCGGGGATTTTAATACCTTCTCAAAGTCCTTGGTCATCTCTACTATTGCTCATAAAAAAGAAGAATAGTGGGCATTGGATATTTATGGACTACCGCAAGCTGAATAACCTCACAAAGAAGGATAGCTACCCAATACCGCGAATTGAAGAAGCTCTGGCTCAACTCTCAGGGTCCAAAAATCTTTTACGCCATGGACTTGGATAGCGGATACTGGTAGATGGACCTTTCTCCAAAAGACCAAGAAAAGTGTGAACTTATCTGCAGCAAGGGCTCTTCCAACCTACCAAACTACCACAAGGGTTGTGCAGTGCGCCGCATCTTTCCAACGAGCCATGGACCACATCTTGCAGGATCTGAAGCTTATTTACGTAATGATATATCTTGACAATATTACCATCTTCTCCCAAACACTTAATAAGCACTTGTTTCTCTTAAAGGCAGTTTTCCAACGCTTGTAGGCATCTCACTATAAGCTGATTCCCTCTAAATGTACATTCTTCCAGAAGAGGTTGGAATTCCTGGGCCACACCATCTCCTCAGAGGTGATCCAGCCTCTCCACGATAAGGTTGAGGCGATATCTAAGATGCCTGCACCCAAAACCCTCTATGATATTCAGGTGTATTTGGGCATGATGAGGTACTACTATCAATTCATCCTCAAATTAGCTCAGCTCAGTGAGCCCCTCATACGCCTTTTAACTAGAAACATCTCTTTCCAATGAGGGAGAGGGAAAACAGGCTGCTTTTGAACTGCTAAAAAAGCTGATGCGGTGAAGGCCAATCCTACTCCACGCTGACTATAGTAAACGCCTCATACTGTTTAGTGATGCCTTAAATTACACAGTTGGAGCCATCTTGATCGACTAGATAAGCATGGGGTTGAACATACCGTTTCATATTTCAGCAAGATGCTCTCTAAGGAAGAACACAACTATAGTGTCACGGATAAGGAATGCCTGGCCATCTCGCTTGCTTTTAAATATTACCGCCCTTTCTTATATGGGACCTCATTTAAAGTACTTACTGACTACTCCACTTTAAAGTGGTTACAAAATATGATAGATCCCACTGCGCGGTTGGCACGCTGGGCTTGAAGCTACAGCACTATGATATGATCATTGTGCACTGAGCTGGGATGAACCACATGAATGTCGATGGGTTGACTCAGATTTCCATCCTTCACTTAGATAACAGTGAAGCAGAGCGGCTACATGATCTCTAATGACCACCGATGCTTGGGAGGATGAGGACGAACCAGTACAGGAGATGATAACTTGACAATAATGTAACATCAAGATGGATAATGGGAATTGTAAGCTAAAGTAGGGGTGAACTAGTTAACCTACTCCGACCCACAGAGCGAGTACCTGTCATTATGGTATCTCATACCCTCCTAGGACTAGTGAAGTGCGGAAAATCTATTAGTGGGTAAAAGAAAGCTACTATTAGGAGGGAATCATGGAGATCATCATTGAAGTCTTGGATCACTGTCTGACATGTAAAAAGCAATCCAGCTTCAAAACCAAGTACCAATATCAACCTACTACCCCTCAATAGCCTTTCCACAAAATAAGTCTCGATGTGGCAGGCCCTCTACCCAAACTACATATGTCAATTAATATATCTTGTTAGGGATTGATCACTTTACCAAATGGGTCGAGGCTGTGGCTATCCCAGCTCAGATGGCCAAAGCCAAGCCACTTTCCTTACCAGTATATCTTTTCTTGACACGGCTGCCCTCAAGATTTGCTCTGTGATAATGGTACAAACTTCACCTCTTGAGTGGTGAAGATTCTCACGACTTCCATGGGCACTAACAGCTCTTTCTGCCTCCTACAACACTTAAACCAATGATGCCGTGGAAAGAGCCAATGGGACCCCGGCTTCTATATTACAAAAAATGGTCACTTCAGACCCCCTTCACTGGGATCTGTACTTACCAAATGCCCTTCATGACCTATATTATCAGTTACCACTGGATTTTTGGAAATTTCTCCTTTACATGTGTTGTAGGGACGGGAACCTGGGGTGCCAGCATTAAATGCTAAAGACATTTTCACTGATAGAACTGACCCAAAGAACGATATGAAGAAGTTGGCTCATTACATCATTCAGCTACAATCAGATTTGATGACCAACTTGGCAAAGAATTTCACAAAAGAGGGTCAAGCCGCTAACGAGCTTTGGGCCCCTATTCCTTCCTTCTAAGTATCTGAATTGGTGCTTTGCTAACACAACTGTATCACCTTTAGAAGGAAGAAACTTGGGTCTATTTGTAAAGGCCCTTTTGTAGTTATTTACAAGTGAGGAGAGGAGTCTTCAACAAATCCCTTTCTACAAGACTTACCATCAATTGGGTTATGGCCGCTTACTATGGCCATATTTCCCTCAACACCCTTGAGGGGGTGATGTCAGACATTTGCCCTTCTGGCTTTCAGATGAGAATGTTGTGGGATAAAACCTGCCAAAAAGGGGAAATATCAGACATTTACAGGTCCCTGATACTGCTAAATAAATTTAAATACTAATATTGATTTTATCAGCCAAAAGACCCTGGTCAATACTCAGTGGAACCCCAAAAAATGGGGTAACACTATTTCTGTAAAAATTGAGATTTGTCTTGATCATACATTTTGACTCAGATTTGGATTTTCGGAATTTGAGTCAAATCGTTTTAAATATTTTGGGGTTTGATCATTTTGGGCGCTGGGTTGTGCCTCACCTGAGTCATAAATTAGGCTTGTGCGAGCCTAATCAATAACTCAGGTGAGGCCCCCAAAGTGCTGCCTTTATAAGGCGTGCCTGCCCATACTTAAGTTTACTTCAGAATTTTTACCCAAGCATGTCCCTTCCTGGGGAGCATTGTCAGTTGCTCCCCAGAAAAGCTCTGGTCGGCGGACACCTTTGTTTTTATGGTCCAAAATAAAAATAAAGGATGTTTTGGGACTCGCATACCTTGCATACCTGTGGTCTTTTTTGAGTGTTTCCATTTGAGGAGGCTTTCGCATGGTTGTTTTGGATTAACCACACAGAGGATTTACATAGCCAACCAATTGAGAGGTGAATGTTTGGCTGCTTGTCAGTGCAACAAACCTCTCCCTACTCAGCTAGGCCATTTTGGTTGCTTGTCGGTGTACCAAATAAATATGTAAAAATTATATGGGAATCAGAACTGGGGTTTTTCTGATTTGTTACATAATTCTATAGTCAATGTGCACTGCACGCCCTGATCCCCAGTTTGGCTGACCTCAGTGGTCACTTGGCCCTAGTTGTCAAGTAGCCAGCACTGGTGGGAGCTGGTGACTGTTAGCCAACCCTGGACTCAAAGTGACCATCAGTTAATTTCCTGGTGGGGCCTCCCTCTCACCAGGGATCAGCAGCACTGAGGGGACTGTCCTAGCAGGGCTCCCTCACCCGTGGATGGTCCACCAGGAAAGGGGTCAGACTTCCAGCTGTGCTGCGCCATGCACCCCTCTCACGTTTTCTTTGGTGAAAGTGCCTTCCCAATTAAGATGGGAAGACCATCGCCAAAGGGAGCCTGAGAAAAGGGCACAACACAGCCATGTGCTGAATGTGCATCTTCCTGCCAGTTGGGCTGATTCTGGCAGCCTAGTCCTGATTCACTCTCCCATTGTATTTCCCTTGAGGGCCCAGAGTGTATCTGGGCTAATTTTCCTGGGGCTAGAGGTAACTTGCCCCAGGAAGCCCTCACCATGGCGGCCTTCCGCTGTGGGGCTCCTCTTTGGGGAGGGGCCCTCCTCTAGAGGGGGTAATGTAATGATCAAGATTTATCTCAATCATACATTTTGACTCAGATTAGGATTTTCCAAATTTGAGTTGAATTGTTTTAAAATATTTTAGGGTTTGGTCGTTTTGGGCGCTGGGTTGTGCCTCACCCAAGTCTTAGATTAGGCTTGTGTGAGCTTAATTGTTAATTTGGGTGAGTCCCCCAAAGCTCTGCCTTTATAAGGTGCACCTGCACATTCTGAAGTTCACTTCGGAATTTTCACCCTAACATGTCCCTTCCTGGGGAGCATTGTCAGTTGCTCCCCAGAAAAGCTCTGGTCAGCGGACACCTTTGTTTTTATGGTCCAAAATAAAAATAAAGGTTGTTTTGGGGTTCGCATACCTCACATACATGTGGTCTTTTTTGGGAGTTTCCATTTGAGGTTGCTTTCATATAGTTGGGTCAGACCAACCACACAGAAGATTTACATAACCAACCAATGTGAGGTGAATGTTTGGCTGTTTGTTGGTGCTGAAACCTCTCCCTAATCAGTTAGGCCATCTTGGTTGCTTGTCGGTGTACCAAACAGTTATATAAAAATTATATGGCAATCAGAACTGGGGTTTTTTTTGATTTGTTACAATTTCAAATACCTTGAGGGCAAATAACACTAATTTAAGCAGTCACATTACTTGATCATGTGGCGGACTCTGGGGCGTTCATTGGATGGATCTCCCCCAGCCACTACCAGTCCCATTCAAGCGTCTGTGCAAGCACCACGCCCTTTTATAGTCATGGAAGGGGTCCCCAAGGTGCTATTTTTTGCTAATGGAGATTGGCTAAAATATATTAAGTTGTTAACCAATGAGTATGTCTTGCCCCAGAAAGAATTCTCAATCCATTTTTCAGCCTAATGTGAAGTGAGTTCTCCAAGCTTTAGTTTGATATATTCCCATATTTCCTAATTGTGCTAGTCTAAGCTATTCTGAACTTATCAATGTATTTCCTTGACCCTTGATGCAGTTAAATACAGAATGGTCTGAGATCAAGCGGGTTCATTTTTCTCTTTATCCCCACAGTGCTTAATAAAAGCTTTAAAGTCCTTACTTTCCAAGCTTTTAAAGTTTATTTATTTTTTTATTATATTAGTGGTATAAATCCCCAATTGTTGCAATTTGGTAAAACAAGCACCAAGCGAGCATCTCCAGCGCCCAAAATCCAAAAATCTTATTTAGGTTATGCTTATTTTCAACATGTTCCAAAGCTAGTTTTAATAATCTAAAGAGAATGTCAATCTAACTAATTAAGGTCAATGACTTTTAGGCTTCCAAAAAAGGGAGCTCCAATTAGCTATCAAATCAATTGGGTGATCAAAAAACATCTAATTCATCTTTAAATTTTAGCAAGTTATTGGGCAAGATCTCAAATAGCTATCAGGCCAAATTTCTGATTGCTTTTAGTTTACTAGACTTTAAGGCACAATCACGACATTTTTTGAAATAGTTGATGGATTTTTTACCTTTAGCAAGTCAAATGCTGCAGTTAAGGAATATTAGTAAGGCTATACTCTGACATAAGTCCAATTATTTTTGTTAGGCGGGCATATAATTGCCATTCATCGCCTAGGTTTTTAGGATTAGCGCAATTGATGCCAAGGTTATTTGATCATTTAATATTGTGTATTCATTTTGACTTACTGGAGAATAATGCTGGGGTAAATTGTATTAGGTTGTTGATTACAGATGCCAATGATTTCTGATTGGTGGGAATTAAATTTCCATGAGTCACTTATGTTTATATGAAAACATTACACTAATAAAATTACCTTGTTTTTACTAAGGTTTTTGATAGTATCATTATAGCTTATCATAGCCAACAGTTGCCTAGATATTTTATAAACAAGGACTCAGTTTACCTGAACATTATTGGCTCAGATTGCGCTTCCTGTTATCAAACAGGACGCTTTGGTAGTAAGTGTTATAACCCTTGCAAATCTGTGCAGTCGCCACTTTTCAAAAAGTATTGTCTAAGGTCTATCACTCTGAGACCAATGTCATGGTTGTTATAATTTGCACTTAGGCGTCTGATTGCAAAGGCACAGGATATTAGCTTAAAATAATAAGGTACTGTTAGAGGGCATTAACATAAATAAACTTGTGAAAAAGGACACATTTTTGCAAGAGGTATTTTTTTGAAAAATAATCAAGAAAATAATGCTGTATCAGTACTAACTTAGGCTTAACCGCACACTATGCTATATTCTATTCCTGCTAGGCTCTTTCCAGCAAAATAGGAAAGAAGATCAACTTATCATTAGAAAACAGCCAAGATGTTTCCCTTCTTCTTGCATTCTATTGGTGCATTTTATGTACACTACGCAGCAGTAAAAATGTAGACTAGCAAAATGCATATCAAAATTAAGTTAATGGAGTGAATCATTAAAGCTCAGTGGATTTCCAATATAATTAAAATCAACAAATTGTGTTTAAGGTTTAGTGTATGGACTCAATAAAAAGTTAGAACTTGTACAAAATATTGTACATCAGTGTAGGGGACAAAATTAGAGGTCTGTGATATATGTAAATTTGAGCAGATATAAATACTGAGGCCAGAAGCCCAAGCAATTAATAGATCAAAATATTAGAATCTACTCAGGTGTGGTTATGGGATGAATTCCGCCATATAAATAAATCTACAGCGCTGAGGCAGAAATCACGAAATTAATATAATACAACTTTGGTCACTCTTACAAAGTTGAGGGCAGCGCGCTTGAGACTCTTTAAGCCATCAAATCTTATCTTTAACTATTATTTAAATAAATAGTTATTAAATATTTATTGCATTAAATAATGGTTGGTCAAAACACTTGCAACATTCCCCCCACTTGATAAAATATTGGGTAAAAAAGATGAGAAGGGTCAGATGAGTTTTTTGAGTTAAAGACCAGAGGACCAGAGCCCAGATAGTACTTCTTCAGAAAATTAAAATGCACTCTATTAATAAGATGGCCCTTTTTAGGATCCTTCAGAGTGTAGGCATCTGTAGATGTCTTTTCAATGATCTCAAAAGGGTCCTTTACAAATATGTTAAAATTTTCTTGTCTGAACAAACCAGTGGATGTCATAATACCAGTCTAATTCCCCCGTTGTCAAAAGTAGATAATGTCTGGCAGTCTTTTTTATTGTGTGCTCTAGCATTGGATTTCTAATCTTGAACATTTATCTAAGCAGAACTTTGTATTTTATTTAACTGAGGCAAGCCAACCTGGGGACGGGCATTACAGAGTATGTGTGGAAAATGAAGATAGAAAAAAATTGGGCACCCTGGGATACTCAGGTTAACTCTGTTGCCAGCGGGACTGCCAGGTATGGGGGGGTTGGTGTGCTACTCCAAGGGGGTTTCCCCCACTATGGAGAAGGTGTGAAGGAAGGGGTCTGTGTGGAGGAACCAAAATGGGAACCATGATTCTATGAGCGCCTGTTGCCTTGGCCTCATATATCTATAGAGCCAGGCTTGGAAGTGCTCCAATAATGGACGTGGAACCTGTTGATAACCCCATGGATGGTTGAGAACATGCCCTTGAACGCATCTAAGGCAATGGTGTGGATTGCCCACATTGCAATGGGTATCATTAGGGATCAGAGGGTAGATGGGATTGGTGACTCGATCTGGAGTGCAAGGAGGCTCTTTGATATAGAAAATTCCTGCTCGTTTTAGAGCTTAAGCAGGCGCGCGACTTCCTGACATATGGCTTTGGTTGGGGGGCATGTTTCTAGGTGGTGATGTAGGGAGCCCTCCCCTACACATACTGCGCAGGTTGTGTGGAGGGAATTAAAGCGGTCCGCCATCCTATAGGTCCTTCTCAGACAGCGCCAGGCATTGTCTCTTACCCTCGGCTGTAGGAGTGGATGGTGCATCATTCTCCACACTGTCTTCTGTGCGGTTAAGTTGTAGGGGATTTCCAACGCATCTAGGTATTCTATCATAGCTATGTTTGGGGTTGTTGTGAGCATATCTTTCTGGGGGTGGTTTTCTGGATTTCTTAATTTGAAGTGGGGGCTGGGTCATCCCCTTCCCTGCACAGTGCCAGTGTTCTCTATAATCCATCCCATGTGGCGGATGGTTCAGAGGATGCGTTTGAAGTGAGGGGGGGTTCCATGCAGGCCCATTGTGGTAGGGTGTTTAGCAAGGTTTGATAGTAGTCTGGGTGGGCTATTTGGGTTGGTTAATTTGAGCGCCTGTGCGAAGTTAGATCTCGCTGCCTTGGACCAGTGTTGCTGCGGGAGGTCTGGGGCAAGGACTTCCTTTATCCAGGTACCCAGGATGCGGTTGGCGT
>JAKSZP010007362.1:0-30839 GCA_022478985.1 Massospora cicadina | reverse complement strand
CATTTGGTTTGATAGTTAAATTTTTTCCAAGCAGTTGGAAGTTTTGGGTTGATTAATAAGCTTGATGATTTTAGCAAGCAGTTAGTGATTGGTTGATTTGATAAGCTAATTAGCTTTGGCTGGGTGGTTGTTGGATTTTGATTGATTCAATGGGCTCAGTGGTTTCAGGTAAGTAGTTAAAGTTAAAGTTAATTTGATAAGTTTAATTGGTTTTGGCTGAGTGGTTGATAATTTAATATTTAATCAATATAAATTGAATTTATAAATTTTATCAATAGTCATCTATCAATATAAAAAGAATTGATTAGGATCATCATGTAACCTTTAAACCCACCAACAAAATGGTGTTATACTGGGGATCAACAATAATTAGCCTAAACTTTCTTTTATAAAACTATCATTCTGTATGTATTTATATCAGATGCATTCTCTAATGAGCAAATAAAAAAAATTGATTTCATATTTTACCTTATGGTAAAAAACTTAAGTGCATGATATATGCCTTATGGCTGAAGGTTGTTAAAAACTTTCTTAACATTTTATCTACTGTTATGATAGGATACTATCATTGTGCTTTGTCATTTAACTTTTAAAAGAATAATACCTGAGATGGTTAGATACTTAATTAATGGTTGGATTAGCCTAACTAAAACTGTATGACAGCAGGCAAGTAGCTGGTAGATATATTTAAATTTATTTAACTTTATAAGATTAGGTAGCAATTTAGTTGTGGTGGTTTAGGAAATCATCATATAAATAAATCATTATAAATGTATCTTTATATCAACACCTACCCCTAGACTATTTACCAATCTCAGATAAACTTGCCACAAATATTCTATAAAATATATATACAATTGTTCAGTTGATTTGATTAGTCCAATGTTTCAGGTATAAGGTTGGCAGTTTTTACTTGGTTTTTATTTGATAGCTAATTTTATCAGTCAATTATTTGGTAAACTTCAGATATCCATTTATACTACCTCATTTTATTTATTTAGTTGATTTAATTGGCCAATATATAGTAAATTTAATGATTGCTATTTACAATAATATATTTTAGATCTAGTTGCTTTTAATGGTCACTCAATGCTAAATTTACTGATTGCCATAAACAATAATTCATTTTAGATCTAGTTGATTTAATTGGTTAATCTACAATACAATTACTGATTGCCATCTACAAAAAACATTTTGAATCTAGTTGATTTAATTGGCCAACCTATACAAAAATGATACACTCACATAATAATTTAAGATCGTCATGCTATGATATTATACTTGAACATAACCCCAGCCATAGGACATAAATCATGTCAAAAATCACCAAACTTGGCACAAGTACTTTATAAAGTTTGAGAATTGTAATATAATATTTTTATTTAACTATATAAATTTTAATAATAGTTTTATATAAGATCTAAAACTTATATTTTTTTAAAAACTAATTATCAGGATTTGAGATAAAATTGTATTAAATTCTCATCTTCTGAATCAGGCTGTGCCAAATCAGTCATCAAACCTACCCAAGCTAAATCTATTTCAGGATCATCCTCACCTATTTCTGAGTCATGTGGGGCAGCATCTCCACCCATTCAGTCAGGTGAGTGATGCTATCCATTAAGGATGCCCACAAGGAGGCCATTCCAGAAGATCAGTAAAGATCCTGATTGGATGAGGCCCCAACAATCCCAAAGGCACCAAGTCCCAACACACCCTGTAAATATTGAAGCCTTTTTGGTTTAATTAAATAAATGGTATTCTAACCCATTTTTTCTGTTTCCTCCTCGGCGCTCTTTCCAGTTTTTTCAGTTTTGAGCCACTGCAAACCCTGGCACCATTATGAAGAACTGTAGCACTGACAGAAGTGGTGCTCACTACAGGGGGCTCCAAGCTGACCTAAGTGAAAACGTCTATCACAAAAATGGAAACCAATAGCAGCCCTGATGACCAAATGACTGGTCAATCAAGGAGCGTTACACAATGGGTTAGTACCTCACGGTATGCAACACTGCCTTCACAGCTGGAAAGGCTAGAATTTTGCACCGCCTTTCAACTCTCACTGCCCTCCCTAGATGGGAGTTAATACCAACTCCAGTATGAGCATATCATTGATGTCATTCAACAATTAATAAATGGCATCTACTCTAAGGGTGCCTGCTCCAGCTGCTCCCATGCCTCCTCTGTACCTTTCACAATGTGGGACCTCTATGCCTCAGCTGTATTGCCAGCTGGGGAGCTTACCCTGGGGCCTGACCACTACCTTCATAATTTTGTCCACCCTGCTATCCATCACCTCCTCCAGTTAGTTGGATTACACCATCAGGAGGTCTCCTGGCAACTAGGGCTCACCCAGAATTTACATTTCTACATTATTGACTTTACAATGCTGCCTCCTCCTTCATGCATGACAATTTCAAAGCTATTCTTAATAACTGGCAATTAATTAATGAGATCCATGATCAGATTGTAGTACTGGATAGCGGAATCTCTGGCTACCTTGAGGAGCAATTTTGCTAAAATGCCCAGCTATTCACAGTGACATGGACCCAGCGTCTACAAGTTGAAGAACTGGTATAATCCCTACAGCAGCACTACCAAGAGCTGGCCTCTCATGACTACCCCCCACGGGTGCTGGGCCAGAAGGGCTTAGGGGGCCAGCTGGACCTGAGGGACCACGCGGGCCTCAAGGGCCCCCAGGCCCCCCAACCTTGGGTGAACCTGAAGACCCCTGGCAAAGAGATATAATGACCACCCTGGCTGCCTTACAGGATAAAACCTAAAAAATGGCCTTGGGGTGTAAGCTCCGATCAGATGGTGTCCCCCTTGACCCCAGGGTCTCCATCAAAGCATTGTTGGATGAGATGGATGACCTCAGCGCCTTCACAAAGCTTACCGATGCTCATATCTCTCAGCTTGAGACAACTTGTTGAGGGCTCAAAACCTGGTTGACCACCATCAAAAACCAGCACCATCTACATAATGCTGATATTTAATCCTTAAAGGAGCAGATTGCCCATAAGGCTTCTGTATCCACCCTCAGACAAAATTAGGACTACATCCAAGAGGACTTAAAGGCTTGCAGAGGTGGTTAGATCAGCGGGTTCCTCAAGATTATGCAGAAATGGAGATCTCAGAGCTGACCCCTATCCCAGGTGTTAACACCATTTCCACTCCCATTGTAGCTAACTTTAGACCTAGTTTCAAGGAAAGGTTCACCCCCAGATGAGAAAGTATCACCTCTTTTCTGTATACCTATGAGAGTTTCATGGAGGAGGCCACTGATCAACAAAAGATGAAGCATATCCACTCCTGTCTAGACAGCACTACCCGGGAAATCATAACTCCCCATTTGAAGGAGTGTAACACCTGGGAACAGGTCCACACCACCCTGATCCAAGAGTTCAGCAGCAACCAAACCCTGGCCAACCAGAAACAAGCATTCATGGGCATTTGACTGAACAAAGGAGAAAACTCTATGGAGTTTGCTAACCAGTTCTATGCCCAGGCACAACCTTTGGTCATGACAAACTGTATCACTCTGGACAACGCCATCACCACTGTCATCTCCACTTTGGGGTCCTATCCTGAGGTCCAAATGCACATGATCAGGCAGAAGAACGGGTTCACCTATATCAGGGAGATTAAGGAGGCCCTCAACGAGATCCCTGCCTCAATATTACACTTTAAGGCCATGACTACTGGCCCCTCTAACCACCCTAGGGTCCATGTAGTCAAAAACCAGAAGAACCCCCATACTCAATGCACCTATTGCAATGGCTTTAGACATAGCGCTAAGACCTGCTGGAAACATCTTGCTGAGGAGGCGGGAAAAGGGTCATCAGCATGAAGGATGAGGCGCTCCATGCTGACATCCCTGCCCAGCCTCAAGTATCCTCCATGCATAAACCAGAAGCCATCGTTTTAGAGGAAATAGTCATGGTATCTGATGACAATAAAGACATTGGTACTTCTTACTCTTTTTATGATAATTCTCCAATGTTCCTTACATTACTGCCCCAGTTTGGCTACCCAAGTCGCCATCTGGGTCCACAAGATTCCAGTTTATGCCATAGTTGACAGTGGCTCCCCTGTAAACGTCATCTCTTCCAAGCTGATGAAATGCATCAAGGTCACTCCTGATATGCTGCACTATATGGAGTATAAACGGCTGGCCCCCAGTGCACCCAATCCATAGGGGCCTATTCCTCTCTACTGATTCAGTTCAGAAAGCTCACTTTAGATACAACCACCATCACTCTAGACAACCCTAGCTATGATCTGCTCCTCGGGACACAGTTCCTTTGAGACTATTTGGCAGTTCTCCACTATGATGGTGGTTTCCTCTCCCTTCTAGGGCATTGAGTCCCTCTGGTTTTCAAGACTGCTCATGACTCTAGGTCTGAGGTCAAGGCCTGAGCCTGCCTATTGGAGACTGAAGTATAAATTAATTGGCTTGAGTATCACATCTGGGGCTCTCAATTCCAACTACCCCCTCCTGCTATTGACAGATTAGAGGGGATGCCAATCTACTTGCCCTGGGCAACTACCATACCCCCCAAAATCCCAAGTCATCATCAACACCCAGGTCCATGTCAACATTCTCTTGGGGTATTTACTGGAGGTCTGAGGCCTAGATAACCCATCTCCCAAGGAAGTGCTGACCTGCCCTAGGATCCTTGATCCAGCATATGCTGAACCTATATCAGTGTTGCTAGCCAACCTGACTGACAAACTAAAAGTTGTAGGTCTGAACCAACCTGCCACTTACATCCACCTGTTACCAATTGGGGCTGTTGCCAACATTTGAAGCTTTGGGGACTTAAGGGACTTTGGCTTGGAGTCACCACCCTCAGTTAATTTGGTCAACGCTAATATAGGGAAGGACCTCTCTGACAAACAGTGACTTAAAGTTCAGGAGCTCCTGGAGGAATACTCAGACCTATTTTCCACTTTGACCTACAATTTTGGAAGGATGAATGGACTCCTCCACCAAATAGAAACTGGGGACGCCCCCCCCCTTTTTGGTCCTGGCCTTACCAAAAGAGCAAGGTTGAAGAGGCCCAGGTCACAGTAGAACTCAAACAGCTGCTCAACGCTGGGCTCTTGGTCCCTTTGTGTAGCTTTGGTCCTCCCCTGTTCTTCTGGTCCAAAAGAAGGATACAAAAACCAAGTGGTGATAGATTATTGACAACTCAACTCCATCACCAAGAAGGACAGCTATCCTCTGCCCCAGATTGACGATTCTCTCCATCTGCTTGCAGGTTCCCAGTATTTCTCAGCCATGGACCTCACCAGCGGGTATTGGCAGGTCAAGCTCACCCCAGAAGACTGAGCCAAGTGTGCTCTAATTGCTCATGAGGGGCTGTTTGAGCCCACCCAGATGTCCAAAGGCCTCTGCAACACCCCAGCCACATTCCAGTGTGCCATGGATGGGATCCTTGGGGACTTGAAGCTCTCCTGTATCCTCATCCACCTGGACAACATCACCATTTTTTTGCAAACCTTTAACGGACATGTAGAGCACCTTAAGGAAGTCTTTGAGAATCTCAGGAAGGCCTCCATCAATCTCAAGCTCTTGAAGTGCTCCTTTTTTCATCCTGAGCTAGAATTTCTAGGACACAAGGTCTCCAAGCATGGCATCCAACCTATACCCAACAAAGTTGATGCCATAGAAAAGATATTGCACCCCCAAAGCCTACAAGATATTCAAGTCTTTCTAGGTATGGTGGGCTATTACCATCAGTTCATCCCACAGTTTGCCAACCTAGCTGAGCCATTGTTCTACCCCCTTACAAAAGAATGTACCATTCAAGTGGTAACCTGAGCAGGAACAGGCCTTCAACGCTTTATGTACAGCCTTATGTACTAAGCCTGTTCTAGTTCATCCTCGCTTCAACCAATCTTTCTTGCTGTTTACAGATGCAAGTGACGTCACCATCAGGGCTATCCTGGCTCAGCATAATGAGGACCATGTCAATCATCCCATGGCTTATTTTAGTAAGATGCTAAGCAAGGCTGAGCAAAACTACAGCGTCACTGAGAGGGAATGTCTAGCCATTCTCTTAGCCATCAAACATTTTCAGCCCTACCTATGGTACACATTTTACTATTATTACAGACCATTCTTCCCTCTGGTGGCTGCAACATATGAAAGACCTCAATGATCAGTTGGCCAGGTGGGCCCTACGACTGCAAAGCTACAACTTCACCATCATCCACTGTGCAGGTGCTATACACCAGAATACTGATGGCCTCTCCAGGATGCTGGTATTAGTGGTCCTGACCCCAGAGGAAGATTGGCTCTATGACCTGATAGGATAGCCCAAATGATGGGAACTGTAAACCCCCTAGGTTCAGGCTGAACTCCACCAAATGACTCAAGACACTCAAATCAAGGATGGGTTACTCTACAAGAGGGTCAATAAGAAGTGGCTTCTCTGCATCTGACCTTTCTCTCAAACTGATGTCATCCTGGAAGGCCATTCTACTGTTGGACATGATGCAGTTAAGAAGATCCATGAATGGCTGAAGTCACACTGCTACTGGGACTGAATGGTAGAAACCATCCAAGAGGTTCTGGAAGCTTGTATGACCTGCTGATCCCAAGACTGGGCCAACCCTTGATATCAGCACTCAGTTGTTGCACCAACCAAACCTTTCAATGTCATTAGTATTAATGTGGTGGATCCCCTTCCCACTGGGCTGCATGGTCACAAGTATATTATCCTAGCCATAGACCACTTAACTAAGTGGGTTGAGGCAATCTCAGTCCCTGCAGCCACCACTAAGGCTACTGCCCTATTTCTTGTTCACTCTGTTTTCACCCAGCATGGGTGCCCCCAGACCTTGCTTTCGGACAATGGGTTGAACTTTACCTCCCAGGTAGTACAGGAACTAACTTCACTATTTGGCACCACCCTGAGTTTTGCTGCCCCCTACCACCCTTCTACTAATGGGGCAGTAGAATGCACTAACGGAACTCTTGTTTCCATTCTATGGAAGTTGGCCACCTCAGATCCTGCCCATTGGAACCATTATCTGACCAGCGCCTTGCTTGCCTACTGGGTAAGCTATCATTATGTCATCAAGATATCCCCATTTGAAGCCCTGTACAGACAGGCACCTCAGCTACCCAATAGCATCCAGCCCCTGCTCAAAGCCTCCACCCCCAAGAACTCTGATTTAACTATGAGGGCTCTAGCCAACAAAATTGTCCGGCTCCAAGCCCAAGCCACTCAAGGCATTATCACTACCACTAGAAGAGAGACATCCCAATCAAATCTCAGATGACCCTCCTTACCAGATTTTCAACTAGGTGACCTCATTCTCTTTTATCATCATTGACCTGGAGGCTGACAGAATAAGCTTGATGTATTGTGGTCTGGATCCTACAAAGTTATACATAAGGTGAAGTCTGAGTACTCTATTGCCGACATCAATCAAGGGACTGTTGTAAATCGGGTGCATAGTCGGTTCCTCTGGCCATATACCCCCTCCGACAGGATCTTGAGGGGGGCCTTGTCAGGATTTGAGATAAAAATTGTATTAAATTCTCATCTTCCAAATCAGGCCATGCCAAATTGGTCATCAAACCTACCTGAGCTAAATCTATTTCAGAATCATCCTCACCTATTCCTGAGTCACGTGGGTGGCATCTCCACCTATTCAGTCAGGTGAGAGATGCTATCATTAAGGATGCCCACGAGGAGGCCATTCTGGAAGATCAGTAAAGATCCTGATCAGATGAGGCCCCAAAGATCCCAAAGGCGCCGAGTCCCAACGCACCCTATAAATATCGAAGCCTTTTAGTTTAATAAAATATTTGGTATTCTAACCCATTTTTCCCATTTCCTCCTTGGCGCTCTTCCCAGTTTTTTCAGTTTTGAGCCACCGCAAACCCCGGCACCAGTCTGAAGAACTGTAGCGCCAACACTAATTATATAGCAATTTGGCTGAGAATTTCATATTCATTTTATTTGATAGTTTCATAGGTTTTGATAAGTGGTATGTAGTCTTTGGCTGTTTTATAAGTTCAACAATTGGTTTTTTCTGAGTGGTGGTTCATTTTTTAGTTGATTTGATGGGCTCAATGGTTTAAGGTAAGTGATTGGATAGTTTAGTTAATTTGGCAGGCTTAATTAATTTAGGCTAAGTGATTGGAGGTTGGTATATTTGATAAGTTTAATAGTTTATGAACTTATTGATGGCTATCTACCAATATAAAAACTAATTTGAAACATCTGGTAAGTTATAAAAACCCGTAGCGAAGTACGGGTATTCCACTAGTATACTATCTAAGTTTAATCAATTTTAATCTTTAAGAGGGAAGTTATATCAAGTTGGTGTATCATATTTAAGTTTCGAGTATTATTACTAGGAGGTACAATATCGTGTTGTCAAGGCTTGGTAAGAAGCCTTAAGCTGCTTTAGAAATAGGCTTTCTGACTTTTATGCTGATTATAAAGTAGAAAAATATATGAAATAAATGGTAAGGTGTAAAAATTGGAAATGAAAATTAGCCTTTTTCAAAAAGGCGGGATCGAGATTATTTAATTGGCACGATGATATAGAATGGAGAAAGGCCAATGACTGGATGAAGTGCAAAGTGGCAAACATCAGAGGTCAAAATTTGGGATAAAGGCATACAAAGGACTAAAAATTAATGTGCGGGGTACCTCAATAAAATTTTGAGTGAAAATTAAAGTGGTAAAGTTTCAAGATAATTTTTGGATGCGGAATAGAGGGATAGTATGGTTTTGGGGAGGCGTTGGCAGGCTAGATATTTTGCTAGGAAGGGTGGAAACATCCCCTTTTGCTTTTCGTAGGTGGTGAGCACTAATCGACACCCATCACCCACTTGGTATAACACAATGATTTCCTGAAAGTCGTCCACTTGAACGCAGCTGGATTTTTTCGTGGGTTGAGTTTGAGGGGTGACACTGAGGACTACGTGGTACTTGGTGCCCTTGGATGTGATGTTGGACACTAGGCGGGAATAGTTGAACATGCGTGGCCTAAATGGGAATGGGCTCTTGCGGATGTAACATACCTTCTGTTTGTCAAGTTGGAAGTCATGGAGTTGTCGATCCCATGTCCTCCTAAGGTTCACGTCACAGTACACGTGGTTGACAATTTCTGGTGGCGTGTCGGGGAAGAAGGCTTCAGTACGATACTCTAAGCTTGTGGCCCCAACTCTCGTCCGTGAATACAGTCGGATACTCATTGGACGTGAGCTGGCGTCAGTTTCTCCAATCAGATCGTGCTCAGGGTGAAGAACCCAATCAGAGGAAGGGTGGAGGGTTTCTTTAACAATAGCGTGAAGCTGGGGTGTAGAAATCATGACAACGGCCTTAACCCGATTCCTCTTTATAAACATTCAACTTGTGACTTTAGGCCCACTTCCACCAAAGCTTAGTCAACCCCGCAATAATAGATTAGCTTCTCCACCCCTCCTTTGAATAATCTCAACATATTTGCCATTTAATATCGTTTATAAGATGTGAGTTTGAGTTCCCAGATTACACCGTAAAGTCTCAAGAGTTCAGCTATTGGTTTGATTTGCGTCGGGGGCATATGCGCTTTAATTTAATAAATTGTCGTAAAAGTGATTATATTCAACCTTACCAATGCTTAATTTTTTAATAATTGGTTTAGATCATTTCTTACATGCAAAGGTTGTCGATTATCAGTGAGGTGAAATCATGCCTTATGGTAAGCTAACCTTATATCCTAATGATTGGTTGAAAAATTCCTAAATTTATCGTAGATGCTTTATATAACCATAGGATACATAAATCGGCTAGAAGCATTAAGCTTTCATAACGATATATTCAGGCTAGCAAACATTTAAACCCAAATTTAAATAACGTAACAGGTTCCTGCTCCACTCTGGGTCGGGTTTTGATCGAAACATGTTCGAAACCAGCCCAGGATAAAAAACTCGGCGCGTTGAATTTGTCCCAAGATCGACCCGCCTCGTTTAATTAAATAGCGTAGCAGTACAATAAATACTGTCACAAAGCCCGATAATTGCTGATTAATAAATCTAAATGATTTTTATTTTTAAATTTATTTAAGGCGGGTCGCCTTATGACAAATATACTACTCCAGTTTTTTGAGTTGGGAAGCGAAAATATAGGAATAATAAACCTCAATTGCTGAGGGTAAAACCTTCCTGCGCATGATCTGATATGCCGGGATTATATGATCTAACTTCAAAAATTACTTGGCTAGACCAAAGCATAGTGCACAACTCCACATGTATTGATATCCTTTAAGCCACAGAAAACATTGATTTTTTGTCATCAGCAGATTCAACCCTATATCATTTTTTTTTTTAGTACTAGATGGTCCCAACCCAAGGGGGGGATTCATCGATGTTTCAACCCTATATCATGAGGTTGGTAGTAAGATACAGTTCCCATTAGGTTAACACCCATAACCTATTCATTTTTCATACCCTTCAATTTAGCTATTCATGCTTTTTAACTGGCTTCTAAAAAAGAGGAATCAATTTGACTTGTATATTTTAACATATATACGTCTTATGGCTGGGGATAAATTCAAAAGCTGAGACATGAAATGATGTCCTAGCATGATGAGCCTATAGTATTGTAGATGACCATCATTAATTATAGTTTGTAATTGATCAAATCAAATCAACTAAATAAGTAGATTAAATTAAGTATTGTAAATGGCCATTAATAAGTTTAGCATATAATTAAATCAATTAAATTGACTAAATAATATAAATTATATTAAATATTGTATATAGCCATTTGTAAGTTTAGTATATGATTAAACCAATTAAATCAATTAAAAGATATACTAAAGTATTATTGATGGCTATCATTAATTATAATACACGATTGGATTAATCAGTTAGCCAAATAGATAAACTAAGTGTTATATATGGCCATCATTAAATTTAGTATATGATTGGGCCAACCAAATCAAAGAAATAACCATCAACCTCTTACACAAAATCATTTAGCCTATTGAACAAACCAGTTAATATCAAACCGCTCAGCCAAAAATGACATCAATTCTGATTATACCCTATATACCAATTTTATACTATATATAACTATTATTTTAATTTCTATGAGCAAAAAAGTATGAAAACCTAATCTGTGTTTTTTCTACTTACCCATAAAATCTTTGCAATAAGTTTGGTTATTTTTGGTCCATTTGTTCAGAAGGAATTACAGAACAGACAATTATTATATATAATAATAATTTTATTTATAAGATGTTTGCTTAAATTCACTAATCAACTAACAGTGACTGCAAAAACTAAAGTTGTCTGTTTGTTTATGGATCAGCAATATATTGTTCACTGGATCAACAATACAGTGTCTTTTCAAAAACTAAAGTGTGAATGTTTGTGTTTTTTTCTCCATTGAGTCTGATAGGTTAAATTTATTTTGCTGAGTGGATGAGGATCATTGGATCAACTAAATAATCTACCACATTACTCAGTAATCAACTGAATATCATTTCTTTATTGAGTTTGATAGTTTAAACTATATGGCTGAGTGGTTGAGGATTATCAAAAAAATTGAATAATTTACCAACTTGCTCATTTAAAACAAAACAAAAACAATAAATGATAAACAATTAAGCTTAAGGTTAACTTAAAGTTGCAGATTTAATTCTTAGCTCAACTATTTTACCATTTAATTTTTCTATTCATTTCATTAATCTATATATTTAATATAGAATAAATTTAGCTAATCAGTTAAAGCAACTATCATATAAGTTTTTAACTTAATCAATTAATTATTTAGAAAAGTAAGTTAAAATAACCAATAACATCATACCTAAATATAATTAACTTATATAAATCAATCAAATAGCTAACAATCAGTGAGTTTGGTTTAAGATTATGGTAATCAAATCAATATTTTCTAAATTATTCAATTAAAGTTTATAAATTAAAATAACGTTTAAATCTTTACTCAAGATCATTAGATTAATCAAACCAGCTAGATGGATGGAGGTTAGCAAGTTAAGTATCTAATTATAGATATAACTGTTAATTAAATAAGCTATAGGCTAACTAATTCACTGTATCAGAAATCCAGTGCTTTACCACTCCACTTGGGGCTCTAGTGTGTCCTTTCCTTTCTCTATTAAATCTGATAAGTTCAATTTATTTGGGTAATTAGTTGAAAATATCAATTCAATTGAAAATCCACTGAAAACTCAGCAATCAACTGAATGTCCTTCCCTCATCAAGTCTGATAGGTTCAAATTAATTTCCTGAGTGGTTGAGAATTATCAACTAATTTGAACTATTTATCAAATTTCTTATCCAAAACTAAAAGAATAATAAATGATGAACATTTAATCTTAAGGGTAAGTTATAGTTGCAGGTTCAATTTTCAGCTCAATCTTTTTTATCATCTAATCTAATTAATCATTTCATTCAAAGCATAAATTAAATCACTTTTTTCATTTCTTTCAATGTATATATTTAAATCACTAATTTCTTTCTTTTATTTTAAAATATTTTTACTTAATAATCTTTTAGAAGTGGAATTTATTATAAATTGAATTAATTAACTGTATAAACAATCAAATAAACTAAGTACTCTTATTAAACTGAAATTAAATTATATACCTTTATTTCTATTGGATACAAACTAAATAGCTTATAAGTCTAAATCACATCTATTGTATATAACATTTTATATTTTTATATGATCTTATATATAATATCAAAATTAAGCCAAGTAAAAAATAGACTAAAAAATAGATTTTATGGTGATCAGTAAGTTTTATATTCAAGTGTATCAGCAAGCCAGTGCTTTGCCACCTGAAATAAGGAGCTCTACTTTGTTTGTTCACTGGATCAATGATACCATGTTTTTAAAGAAAACTAAAGTATGTATGTATGTTTGTATGTCCTTTCTTCATAAAGTCTAAAAGGTTTAATTTATTTGGTCAAGTGGGTGGTAATTGATAATTTAGTTAAAAAATTCACCAATTTACTCAGTGATCAACTGAATGTCCTTTCTCTACTGAGTCTTTAGTTTTTGCTTATTTTTCCAAGCTGCTTAATAATGTCAAATAAAATTAAATAGTTTAACAAATTTCTTACCCAAAACTAAGCAAAACAATAAATGATAAATAATTAAGCTTAAGGTTAACTTGAAGTTGCAGTTTCAATTCCTTGCTCATTATTTTTTACCATTTATTTTTAGCACTAGATGAATCTTTTACCATTTATTTTTTATTTGTATCATTCACTTTAAATTTTTAATATAAAATAAATTTAGCCAGCAATTAAATCAACTATCATCTAAGGTTTAACTTAATCAATTAATTGTTTAAAACTGATAATTTAAAATAACCACTAACATCACACCTAAAAATAATCAACTTAAATAAAACTACCAAATAGATGGCAATCAGAGAGTTTGGTTTGAGATTAGGTTGATCAAAATCAAATAAACTAAAGGGGAGGATATCCAAGTGGTAGAGAGAGACCTCTACCGCTGCCTCCCCGAGTTCGATTCCGGTACTGGAACTTTGGGTAGGGGACAATTATGACTGTGTTGGCGTTGTGCACCAATGCCCCGAACTGAGATAGCGGATAGTAAGGGAGTCCATGGAGTTCCTGGCCTATCATACGCCGCGCATGGAGGTTTTCCGGATTTTATCCTCTTTTCCCATTCATTCGATTTCCCTTAATCGGTGCGGATCGTCCCCAGGTCGGCCCACCTTGAATAAAAAAAATCAAATAAACTAAATTATTAATTAAAAACTCAAAAAATAAAAATAACTATCAAGCTTATACTCAAAATTATTAGATATATTAATTAAACAAGCTAAATAGATGGGGGTCAGCAAGATGAGTATATGGCTAAAACTATAACTATTAATTAAAAAGTTAATTAATTCACTGTATTAGCAATCCAGTGCTTTGCTGCCCCAATCGGGGCTCTACTCTGTCTGTCTGTGTGTCCTTTCTCCATGAGATTTATAGGTTCAGTTTAACTGGCTAAGTGGTTGAACATTGTCAATTTAATTGAAAAACTTATATAAAAACACTACAATCAAATAAATGTACTTTCTCTATCAAGTCTGGGGGTTCAGTTTATTTTGATGAGTGATTAAAGATTGTTGAATAAAATAATATAATTGAATCAATTACTCACCCAAAACTAAATGGAAAAATAAACGTTAAACAATTAAGCTTAAGGTTATCATAAAGTTGCAGGTTCATTCCCAGCTCAATCTTTTTTACTAGTTTATTTAGTTATTTCATTTAATTTATCAATCAATCTAAAAATAAATTTTGCCAATCAATTAAATCAAATATCTTTTAGATTTCTAACTACAATAATTAATTTTTTAAAAGCTTTAAATTAAAATTAACCTACTTTTTATACTAAAAACTTTTAACCTGTTTAAATTAACTAAAAAATTAGCAATTAGTGTTTTTGGTTTAAGATTAGGCATTTAAACCAACCACTAACTGAATAAATTAATTAAAGTTTTAAAATTAACATGACTATTAATTTTATACTCAAAATTATTAGATTGGTCAAATTAGCTAGATAGATGGAAGTCAGCATGTTGAGTATATAGCTGTAACATGTGGGTTCATTCCAATATGTGACAAAAAAGCTTGGAAGTACAGGCTCTGGTCATGCCACATGACAGATTAGCCCCCATTTTTGAATTCCCAAATTCTTACTTGTGATTCCAGACTCTATTCGTTCTTTTGCCATCTCCAAATTCCCAAACTTAACTTCCAGATTTAGAGCTAAATCTAAAATTCCATTAATGAGGTTGATGTGTGGATCGGGCTAGGCCTGATCCATCAAAATAGCCAAAACTATAACTATAAATTAGATAGGTAAGCTAACCCAATCTGCTGAATCAACAATCCAATCCAGTGCTTTACTGCCTCACATAGGGCTCTCATCACTTTAATTTAAATGATGACTAATTTAAAATTAATTCACATTAACATTAAATTTATCTCTACCAGCATCTGGTTGCTGTTGCTCATAGTTATAACAGGCCAATTTAACTGATTACTTAAATAAAATAACTATTTTATCTGTCTTCTTTTAGATGTATAATGATAAAAACTAATAATGACATCACAGCATTACAGTAAATGAAATATGAGAAGATTTTGAAAGATACCCAGCTAAGACATATACATGCTCTTTAGCTTTATACCATAAGGTAAATGTTACTTATATTTCTAATTTAAAAATAATAGTTGCAAACAAGAGTAACAGTAGGGCTCAACTGGGAATCGAACCCAGGACCTCTCCCACCCTAAGGGAGAATTATACCACTAAACCATTGAGCCTCTTTTGGATATGTATGTCTTAAAATTGAGGTTAAGTTCAAAATCCGAGGTATGAAATGATGTCATAGCGTATTGAGCCTATGGTAATGTAGATGACCATTAGTAAGTTTAGTATTTAATAATTGAACCATATAAATCAATTAAATATGTAGATTAAATGAAGTATTGTAGATGACCATTAGTAAGTTTAGTATTTAATAATTGAACTATCTAAATCAACTAAATATGTAGATTAAATGAAGTATTGTAGATGGCAATTAGTAAGTTGTATAATAACCAAACCAATTAAATCAACTAAATAAATATATTAAACTAAGTATTGTAAATGGCCATTAGTAAGTTTAGTATATAATTACACCAATCAGAATTATAAAGGAAGAGAAATAATGAAGTTTTTAAATGGTCATTGTTAATTTTAGTATGAGATTAGCTTACCAAATCAACAAATCAAATATTAGATTAAGTATTGCAGATTGTAACGAACGGTATTAAGCCGTTCGTTGCATTTCGATTCGGGTTCGGATTTTCCGAATCCGAATCGACTCGTTTAAAATTTTTTTTGGTGTTTGTCGGGTTCGGGCGCTGGGTTGTGCCTCACCTGAATTATTGATTAGGCTCTTGCAAGAGCCTAATCAATGGTTTGGGCGAGGCCCCGGAAGGGCGACCTTTAAGGTCGAGCCCGCGCAATTCCGAACTTCGTTCGGAATTCTCTCTTTCTCTCTGGTGGCCTCGGGGCCGCCCTTACCTTATCTTACCTGATGATCCGCGCACAACAAGTTTTTGTCGCGTCAACAAAAACTTGGGTTTTCGGGGTTTGATCTCCCTCGAATATCCTGTCTTTTCCTTGGTGTGTTCGCGGCATCAGATTATCGGGATCCTGTTCGTCAGCGACTTTTTATTCGATAATAAATGAAATAAGGTTAATTCCGGGGTTTGCAACCTCGCTTACCTATTTCGTCTTTTTCTCGCTCCGAATTTCCCTAATTCCGAGGTTTACTACCTCGATAGTCCAGCTCACGCTGGACGTTCGGCGTGAATTGCGTCGAACCTAAGGTAAATGGCGATCGGAAACTGGGACGTTTCCGACCGCTACACAGATGGCATAGTTAATTTAAGTATATATCTAAACCAAATTTAAGGAAAAACCCAATCTCTTATACAAAATCATTGTGCATATTGAATCAAACAATATCAGACCACTTAGCCAAAATATATACTGTTTTAAATTAGTCTCAACCATTTTTATATCTTATGTATAACTTTTCATTTAAATTTTTATGTTTTGAATTTTAAGAAAAACCATAATATGTTGGGTTTCCTTTTGATTTATTTGAGGTACGCCGACCAGGGGACAGACAGTACCGAATCACAACACTCAAAACAACAAAACAAAACTACTAACCAGGTGGGAAGCAGAAACCACTAACCCACCATGGCAGAGGGTGAGGAGGGGTCAGGGGGTTGGTTTTCAGAAAGACCCGCCTCGATCAAGGGATGTTGGTTACAGTACTGGATCAGAGTAGAGAGCCAGGGTGTTGGGGTATCCGCATAGTGGGGGTGGAGATCAGCGTAGTAGGAGTTTTCCACTTCCTCATCAAGATAATGATGGGAAAGTGTTTCAACAAAAGCTGTGAGGAGAACTTCAGCTTTTTTGCGGGCTTCAGGAAGTTGGGTGAAAAGGGAGATACTGTGGCAGGTGATTTTGGCTGAGGGGTTGAATGAAGCAAGCGTTGCAACATTCATAACAGCAACTTCAGTATCATTGAATAGTTTTGAGATGTCACTGCAGGGAGATTTAGGGAAGTCAGGGGGGAAGAAGAGGGTGGGCAGGCCATGCTGGAGCTGAGCCACTGACTGGGCTAATGCGGTGCATAGTTTTGGGCACTGAGGAGAGGCCATCACAGCTAAGGTGAGCTGGTGGTCACTTTGGAAGGGGGCTGTATTGGGCAGAGGAGCAAAATGGCAAGGGGTAGGGGTTTCATCGAAGTCGGGAAGGAAAAATTCTGCCCAACCATAATCGCCTTGGCAGAGAGGTTGACCTGTATGCTTACTAATGAGGACTTTACCTGATTCATCAGTCTCAGCCAATAGATCCCATGGATTTTGATTCACTGGAATAGTGGCGTTCAAATTTGGGTGGGTGGGATTGGGCAAATGGGTGGCTGCTTAGGTGCCAATGGTGGTCCAAGCATTGCTCTGATTGGCTGGGGTAGATTTAGGTGGGAGAGTGAGGCTGGAGGTTTTGGGGGGGCTGATTTTCCATGTGGGCCCACTGAACAAGATTGGAGGGTGGGAGGGGGCAGCAAAGCACCCCATACTGAACCTCCAGAGAGGGGCTCAGAAGCCACAGCAGTGGACTTGGCCTGAGGGCACACTTTTTTTGCATGGTTGAGGCCAAAGCAGATGGAACAAATCTACCTACCATTATTGACCCAAGCCCAAAAAAATGATCAGGCGCTGCAGCCACACTAGCGTGGGGTGGGATTTGTTGGGCTATGGTAGGGTGGTGTGGTATGATGGTGGCTGTTGCACGAGGAGCAGCAAGGTGCTCTGCACCAGATGGAATGGCAAAGATGAGGTTGAGCTGAGTGCCATAAGCCATGAGCCCTGCAACCAACTGGTCATACAAAACCTGGGGTGGAAGGTGGGATGGGAGATTTGCAAAGGATATCACCAGCGTGGTGTCTGAAGGGAGGCAAGTATAGGTTGTGGGAATGGGTTTTTTTTATAAATTAGAGGAGTTTGTGCTGCCACTTCAGCATCCTCCTCAGATTGGAACCCAACATCAAAGTAGCCCTTAAAAGGGTGGAAGTCTATAAAGCTAGCTGGTGCAAAGGCCGCAGTGGCTAGCTCAATAATTGCCTTATTGGAATATGGGAACAAACGCCCATAGTCCACTCTGAGGCAAGAGCAAATGGCGGAGTGAGGGAGGGCGAGAGGATGGGGGTGAGAAGGGTGGACGCGCGCCAGGTGGAGCGCTAAGTCCTGTGGGGGGACAAAACGGTTGGAAGCAGTGGGCAGGCTGTTTGAGCCCATCCAAACGCGCTTGCCCATGGGGTGGAAAATGCTAGGTGGGGGTGCACTGCTGCCCCACACTGGGGTGGCAGGCGGCGGAGCCAAGGACATCAAAGAATAGGTTTAGGCAGATGGCTGTGGATAAATAAAACTTAAATTTAAAATCGCTCAAAAGTGACTTTGAGCAGTAAAAGAAAGCTAATGTGTTGGTTTACCTGATTCATAATATTTTTATAATAAATTTGATTATTTTTGGTTTATTTATTTAGGAAAATTTATGGAACAAATATTTATATACACACACAATAGTTTAATTTATAAGATAGTCAATTTAAATCACTTTTAACTAGATACTGACTAGTTTCAAATTAATTCAGAAAAATAAAGATCTATTTTTATCACTCATCTGGTTTCTGTTGCTTACAGTTTTGGTATAGGCTAAGCTAACTAACCACTTATTAATATAACTATTCCAGTTGTCTTCCTTTAAAGTTAAATAACAAAACACAATGATGATTGCTAAAATTAGCACTTGGGCATTAGGTTTCAAAGGCATAGTTTAATATACTCAAATAATATTGTACTGTGTGAGAGCAGTAATTTAGTAATATTTGCAAGGAAGGCAGATTTTGGCAAGAGGTTTTTATTAGAAAAAAAACTTAAGCACAATGTAGTATTGGGTACTGAAAAAGGCTTGACAGCTCACTATACTTTTTTACTCTTCAAGATAGGTTTTTTCAGCAACACAGGAAAAGATTCCATATTATAGAATTCAGCCCAAATATGCCCTTTCCACTAGTGTTCCTATTGATGCATTTTATGTATATTAAGCAGCGCTCAAAAGTGGTAGACTAGTGAACTAATAATCTAATTTAGCCTAATTATTTAATTCACTAGGGTCCAGTGGATTTTCATTGTAGTTATGATCAACTGATTGCATACAAGGTCCCAGCGTATGGCTTCAAAAAATGAAACCTAATAACAAAAATTTTACACCAGTGCAGAGACAAAATAGAAGTTAAATAAATAGATAAATTGGAGTAATCTAAATACTGAGGCCAGGAGCCTAAGCAATTATTAGATCAAGGGGGTAGAATTTGCACTGGCAGGGTTATGGGATCTAATCTACCATATCTATAAATCTATAGTGCTGAGGCAAAAGCACCAAAAGTAATTTATCAAGCTTTTTCTACTCCATATTAAGTCCAGATCTGTGCATTCAATAATACTTATGCCATCAAATTATATCTCTAATTACTATTTGATTATGTAAGTATTAAATCAATATTGCAGTAAATGATGGTTGGTCAAACCACTTGCAACATTTCCCCCATTTAACCAAACATCAGGTAACAAAGATAAGTGGGGGTCAGATAAGTTATTGGGAGCTAAAGGACAGAGGCCCAGAGTGCAGATAGTGCACTTTAAGAAACTTAGCATGCATTCAATTGATAAGATGGCCCTTAGTAGGATCCTTCAGAGTTTAGGCATCTGTAGATGTCTTCCATAATCTCAAAGGGTTTTTTCTAAATATGCGCTAATTTATAGGTCCATTTATAACCATGGTTATCATAGTACCAGACCAATTCCCCTACACCAAAAAAGTAGGTAAAGTCTGATGATCCTCATTATCATATGCTCTAGCCAAGATTTTCTAAGCTAGAGCATTTAAGTAAGCAGAACTTTTTAACTGATTCAAAGTTCACATAAGCTTATCAAGGTATCTCTAGGCTTCATATTCTCTTCTGTAACACAAGAATATAAAATTGGGGGAATGCATTCTGTTTCTCATGTAGTAAATTAAATAGGGAGTGCATCATAGCTGAATGATATGTAATGTTGTAAGCAAATATTATAAAAGGTAGGATAAGGTTCAATTGGACGCTTTGCCTTTAGCTAACTTACATAGATTCTAAGGGAGGATACCCAAGTGGTAGAGTATGGACCCTCTACCACTGCCTCCTGAGTTCGATCCCGGTAATGGACTTTGGGTAGGTGACGATTTTGACTGTGTTGGTTTTGCGCGCCAATGCCCCAAACTGAGTAAGCAAATAGCAAAGGCGGTCCATGGAGTTCCTGGCCTATCATATGCCGCGCATGGAGGTTTTCCAGGTTTTATCCTCCTTTCCCATTTTCTTCACTTCCCTAATCAGTGCGGTACCATCCCCAGGTCAGCCCACCTCAAATAAAATTTAACTTACATAGATTCTCACAAGGGCCCTGTTCACCCATTTGATGGTGTCATTGGTATCCAGGTGATAGTATGTAGATAGTACCCCATGTATGCTATTAAATTGTTGAGAGTAAAAATCATTTGGGGTATAAAATTGGCCTCATTATCCTCAGCAGAAATTGGGGGCATCCATTCAATAAATACCATTTTCAAGAATGAACCTAGCTGTATTAATGGCCCCTAAGTCCCTGACTGCCTTGGCCTCCACCCACTTGGTTAGATAATTAATGGCCACAATAAATATTTAAACTGACCAGAAGTATTAGTCAAGGGCCCCACAACATCCCTGGAGATCACGTTTCAGGAAAATTGGGTTTAACCAATTAATAAGATGTAGCTTTCTGATAGGGAGCTTCAGCTTGGCATATATGGTAACAGCTGAGAGCCATATGGATATCATATAACATGAATCCCAGTAGTAACTGGATCATAGTTTTTAAAACGTTTTCTTATATTTACTGTGCCCATCATCTTATGATTGGCAATGATAAAATCCATCTGTTTGGTAGGTCTAGTGAACAAAAAGGGTTATTCAAAATAACCTTATATAGTTTTACATCTTCCATCAAAGTATTTTCTCTTCTTACTATCCAGGATTCATTGAGTCTCAATAGACTTGTTACCATATTGCTGTGTAACCATTTTTATAAATTTATTGTCCTTATCAGCCATCAAGGCACATTAGGAAACTGAGGGAGTCTGTTCACATTTTGATGCTTGATTCCAGATTAGTGTTGAATTTCAAATAATATGCATGTAACATCAAGGCCCTCCAGACCACCTTCCTTCATGCTCTTTTAGGTTCTGCAACCAGCGCAAAGAAGCATGGTAAGTTACCACAGAAAAATGCATGCCATGAATATAAACCTAAAATTGCTTACAAGCGTAAATGACAGCCAAGCACTCATTTTTGGTGATAGTATTATTCCATTCATGTAAATTCAGTTTCCTACTGCAGTAAGTGTTGGGGTGTTCTTTCCCCATTGAGCTGAGATAACACTTCCCCTACGGCGGTGATGGATGCATCCCTTTGAATAACCTATTATGTTATCAGAGTTTGGATACACTAGTATCAGCGCTTGGGTTAGGAAAAGTTGTAATTAATCAAAGGTAAGCTGTATGTATTCCGTCCAGTCAAACAGAACTCCAGTCTTGAGAAGGTGAAATAAAGGCTCACCTATTCTTCTAAAGTTCTTAACAAACCTATGATAATATCTGATCATCCCCAATAGTATCTGAATAACATAATTTCTACTTAGTTGTGCCATTTTTTGATGGCCTCAAACTTAGCAGGCTAAGGCCATAAACTTTTTTGTTAATGACAAACCCAAGATACTCAAGTTGTTCACAGAATAAATTGCACTTGCAAGGTTTGATTTTCATATTGCCTAAGCTAACCATCAAAAAACTTTCTTTAGATGATG
This sequence comes from Massospora cicadina, assembly GCA_022478985.1. NCBI lineage: Eukaryota > Fungi > Entomophthoromycota > Entomophthoromycetes > Entomophthorales > Entomophthoraceae > Massospora > Massospora cicadina. The sequence goes on along the minus strand of JAKSZP010007362.1, from coordinate 8,827 downwards.
CAAATGTTCTATGGACGTTCTGAAATAAGTGTTTATAACATCTAGATAAACTAACAACCAGGAAAATTTAAATCCCCCAATATGCTATCCATAATGTACTGGAATGTCACAGGCACATTACACAGCCCTTGCTGCATTTAGTGAGTTGATATAGACTCTGGCTGATAATCATAGCGCACTTATCCTGCTTTTTTTGGCAGCTCAATCTTCTAGTAGCTGGAGTTACATCCACATCAGAAAAGTATTATGCGCCCCAAGCAGTCTAGTGCATCATCAATATGGGGTAAAGGGTAAAAATATTTCTTGGTAATATTGTTGAGTTTTCAATAGTCTGTAACACTCAATTTGACCCATACTTTATTTAATTAAATAACACTGGGGTGTTCCAAGGTATTTTGAGGGCAATAACATCCCTTGCTACACAAGTTGGTAAATTTTTCTGATTAATGACTTCCTCAACTGTCTTAGATCTGAATAGGATGAAGGCAAATTGGCAGATGATTACCAGTATTGATCTGGTACAACACATTATATGCGCATTCTAAATCATAATTATCTTTTGCAAAATTAATACTGTACTTGTAAAATAAGGCCAGTGCTTGATTCTTTTCATCCTCCATCAACCCTGAAAGGTGTTCATGAGGAATCAAAGAACATACTGCTTGATGCTTATTTTCATCAAGCCCAAGTTCCTCTAAATTTCCAAACTTGTGGATGTTTAAGACTTTCTCAACAGGTATGTTGAGATTCTCCCTGGATTAGGTGAAAGCCCTGTCCAAGGGGAAAATTGATATATTCATATGAAGGACACAATTTTTAAATGGCCCAATAATTTTGAAAAAGAGTTTGATTTTATGTTCTCAACTGGAACACCGAATTTGGGGCTTTTCATAAATTATGCCAAATTTGGGGAATATGTACATTTCCTAGTTGTTATCTAATTTCTATCCACACCTTTATCTGTTCCCACCTATCTCAGTATCAGAACTTTCCTACAGGTACCATAACACTACCCTTAAGTATCCCTATTCCTATCCTTACATTTTAAAGCACTATAAATAGTGCTTGATTATTATCAATAAAGTACTTTTCAGCAGATCTCTTATTTTATTTTATTTTACTTTACTTTAATGAAGAATGTCTTATCCAAGGCTGCAAGCTTTGAAGCCCTGCCTTCAGATAAACATGCTGCCAGTGATTCCTCCCTGGTGGCCCAACAAAATGGTGCTCCTTGCTAGGTTGCTTCCAAGTTGCACCATGAGGATATAGCCTCAACCTTGGATGATAAGAGTTATCAATCCTCAGTAGGTACTCTGGACCCTGATCTTTTAGCATACTTACACTGGAATGGCCAAGATTCAATAACTGTGGGAAATGATTTTACTAAGAAGAGATTTATGTGTCCTAGAAAAGAAGATCCTGTACATTTCAAAACACCAGGCCAACTCAAGCCCTTACTCAATTTATTCTATATGCCTGAAATAATTGAAACAGATGTCAAAGAGCAATATAGACAACATCATAAAGTGAAGAGATTGAAAAAGGCAATACTTTATTATATACAGGAAGAAAAATATACTAAGGAAGAATGGGACATTGAACAAAGAGAAGCTTGGGAAAATATCACACAGAGAAATGACTACTGGTCTATATGATGGGTTTCCCATTATGAGGAGAACCTCCTTAGATTTCTCTCTAAAGTGAAGCACTATAGAAAGAAGCTGACCATATTGATGCTTATCCTTCAGTCAAAGAATGAATATCAAAAAAATTGGAATGCTTAGAATTTAAAAACAAGTAATGATTTTTTAACTAAAATGATATTTACTTAGGTGACCAATACCCAATTCTCCACAATGATGTCATTTTCCACTCTGATTTAGTAAAAGAAATCAGAACAAGTTTTATTGAGTGTTTGGAGTTAAAAGTTCCAAACATGAATTTAGATGTGCATCATCTGAGCAATTGGACCAATCAAGTTGTACAAATAAGTCAAAAACTAGCTTCTGAATTCAACAAAGGCAGCAAGCTGCAGAAATTTTCGGGAAGCCCCAAAAGCAATTGGTGCGATGATGTGATTCAAACGCCAGGCAAAATACCTGGGACTTACCTTTGCACCATTTGAAATAAGCTCAACAACTCCTCTTTGGCAACACTATCACTTTCCAGTTTTAATGGCTTTCCTCCAAAAATCGGACAAGATATTACTAAAATAAAGTATCAAGATTACCTGGTTCAGCTCTCAGATGGGGATAGCGCTGATCCCTACAAAAACGCGAGTCCTGAAAAAGTGAATCTCAATGTCTCCTTTCTGGCAATGCTACCACTTTCCAACTTTAACAGCTCCCCTCCAGCGATCAAGCTAGACATTACTAAAATAAATGCTGATCCTGACAAAAACTGCCAGCGTTTTGGACCATCCTATCAGCTGCTGCCCAAGTCAGAGATGCAGATCATCTGTTTTGGGTATGATGCACTTTGCCACGAGGTGCTCAGTGACATGTTTGCATTGCATCTGATGTGGATAGCAATGAGAACCTGCAAGAGAGTGAGGAGGATTGCTTTGAGCTCTACTTCAACCTTGAAACCAACAAGCACACCATTGCCCTCCTGGATCCCATTACCAAGCAGATTTCCAAGATGGTGCCCAAGGGGCTGGCCACCTTTCATCTGCCTTCCGGTCTCAGCGGGCATTTGATGGCCATCTGCAGGCGTACCACCTATAAGCTTTACAATACTGGGGAAGACGAGGTGTTTGAGCTGCTCCACTCAAGCCCTGCTGAAGCCATCAAGCATGAATGTGAGCAAGGCATTGCCAGAGATGCTTGCCAGTTTGGGCATCCACACCTCACCTTTGCCTTGCCCAACAACCTTACCCACAAGGATATCAGCTGCCTTTTGCTCTGCCCGCTCAACAACAACCCTTCTATTCATTCTTTTGCCACCAAATTCTGATATCACCCTCACTGGCAATCTCCATTTCAGCCCCTACACCTACACCCAGCACATAATGACAGATGCGCTCAGCAAGGCGCTGCTTGGGCTTGACTTTGATGCCCTCAGTGACAACAGTCATAAATTTCTCAAAGTGTACCATGTGGTCACCGATGGCTACCTCATGGTACCCCACCTTGACTTACCTAACAACCCATTCCACGTTTCCATGTACCGCAACCTCAACTATATTGAGGCGTTTCTCACCAGCACCATCCAGCACCGCCATGAGAATCTAGACGTTGCAGTCACCAATATATGCAGTTTCATGATCCTCTCCAACTCACACCCCATCTTGGCTGACCATATTGAGTTATACTTCCACAACTCTCACACCAGCATTACCAACCTGGTCTGCATCAAGCACAAGGCTCTGTACATCCCCAAGCTTGAGCTTTCTGTTTACCTTAACCCTCAGGTCACAACTTACTCCCCTGGGACAAGGCTTAGGGAGGGCGTTGTCAGGATTCTCCTGGATTAGGTAAAAGCCTTGTCCAGGGGGAAAATCGATATATTTATACAAAGGGCACAATTTTTAAATGTCCCAATAATTTTGAAAATGGAGTTCAATTTTATGTTCTCAACTGGAATACCAAATTTGGGGATTTGCCTGAATTATGTCGAATTTATGAATATGTACATTTCCTAGTTGTTATCTAATCTCTATCCACACCTTTATCTATTCCCACCTATCCTTGTATCAGGACTTTCCTACAGGTCCCATGACACTACCCTTAAATATCCCTATTCCTATCCTTACATTTCAAAGCACTATAAATAGTGCTTGAGTATTCTCAATAAAGTACTTCTCAGCAGATCTCTTATTTTATTCTACTTTACTTTAATGGAGAACATCTCATCTAAGGCTGCAAGCTTTGAAGCCCTGCCTTCAGATAAACACGCCAACAGTGATTCCTCCCTGGTGGCCCAACAAGGTAGAATATTAACTAAGAAAACAATCTGATGTCACTTAACTTCCATATAATAAGGATACAGTTATATAAAGGCATATGAATTTATCCATGACATGGTAGAATAAATATGGGTGCAGTGACCAGTTCTAACTTGGATCATTTAAATGGGGCAGATACCTTGCCATATATTTTATTTAACTGAGGCAAGCTGACCAGGGGATGGACATTACCAATGATTAAATTAGTGAAAACTTGAAATAAAATAAAATAAAGTGGAAATGAGACAGATGGATCCACTCAAACCGATGCAAAATTCAAACAAAACACACCAACCAAGTTGGAAGTGGAAACTGCTATACATCCATGGTGGTGGGTGAAGGGGAATGGGAGGCTCTTCTTCATCATCTGTTGTGGACATATAGCGGCACAAAGTTGATAGCATTGGTGTAGGCGCATCATGGAAATGGGTGTCAAGATAACAAATGGGTGCTTGCAACTCAATGTGTGCAATGAGGAGGGTGGAAATATAGTTGGCAAATGCTTTTTCCGCCTCAAGGCGTACTTTAGGTAGGGTGGCAATGGTTGCAAGATTGTTGCAGGTAATTTGAGTCTTTGAGATGAACTTTGTGACCGCCACAACTTTTTGAACTGCTGAATTTGCCACCTGATAGTATTGGAGATGGTCTTTTTTCTGTTTTGAAAGCATGGTACTGGGTAGGATAGGAGGTGGCAGGCCTGTAGCCAGTACTGCAACTGATTTTGCATTGATTTTATGGGTTATGTGACATTTGGGGGAGGCAAATGCCTCTTCAGCTAGTTGGTGGTCACTTTTGAATGGAGTGGCATCAGGGAGAGGCACATAATGGCACTTTGGAATTGGGCTGCATAATCAGTATTGAGGTACATCTTAAATGGAGGGGGCCCAGCCCATTTGGATTCAGGAATAAGCTCGCTCAATTAATAACCTCAACCAAATAATCCCATCAATTTTGGTTGAATTTGATTGGGTTATTTGCATATGGGTTATGTATTACGTTTGTCTTAGAGGATGGTTCAGAACTTAATTTAGTCCATTCTGGCTCCTAATTGGTGGGTTCAGGAGGAGAGCTTCATTGAGGTAATTTTTGGTTGGTTGATTCAGTAATTGCTGTGGCTACCACATTGGGGGAAGGGGGGGGGAAATAATGACCCATTCAAAAAATGTTATGGATCGGCTATGAGATCCTCATATAAAGAGTTGGGTGTGGATGCTACGGCTCATGAGAATGAGGGGCAATGTCATTTTAAATGTTCCAGTTTGAAGCAGGTAGGGCAAATGGTGCGCCCTCCATCTAGTTGAGCCCAAAAAGGATGGTCTGGGGTAGAGGGAATAATGGTGTGAGGGGGATTGAGAGAGCTATTTATTTTGATACTGGATGAATGACCATGAAGGCGCATGGGCCTGCAAGGCGAGTGGCTCCATTGGGAACCTCAAATTATATTATGGGATCAGAACCATATTCTGATAATCCAGTGATAATTTCATTCATTAAAGTTTTGGGTGGTAGGTGGGTAGGGGAGGCCTGCAAACTGAACCACAAGAGTGGTATCAGTGGGCAACCAGGTACAAGTAGTTGGGGGGGGTGCCCTGGAACACCAGGGGGATGGTAGCTGCTACTTCAGCATCAGCTTCACTTGAGAAGCTAAGATCAAAATAACCTTGGAGGGGAAGAAGTCGATGAAGCCTGCAGGCTGCATAACAGCCTGGGCTAATTTGATAATAGCTTTAACTGAATAGGGAAACAACTTACCATATTCAACCCAAAGACCAAATTGCATGTTTCTTTGTGGAAGCACAAGGAGGAAACGTGGCACCACCTAGGTTTGGGCGAGATGTAAGGCTAAGTCCATATGTGAAACATAGCATCCTGAAGAATTTGGAGGGCTAGCTGAGACAGCCCAAGAATGTTTTGGCAATGGCTGAAAAACATTAGGAGGTGCACCACTGCCCCACATGAGGGCAGCGGGCATCAAACGCATTGACATAGGTAGCTTGAATAGGGCGATGATGAGTGGAGCTGTTTTACTAAATTGCAAACTATAATATGACTAAAAGTGAGCAAATTGAGAGCAAGAAGAATACTTTGCCATATAATCCCTGGGAAATGGTAAAGGTAATCACTATTACTACTATAACTTGATGACCTGCTAGAATAGTTAGGGCAAAGTTAGCACATATGAGAATACCCTTTAATTCTATAATATGTGTCAATAACTTCTAGGTATGGCCACATAGGCACTGATTATTAAATAATACATATTTTTCTTGTATACAATGTTAACAAACACATGTTCTGGGGACGTCAAGGCCACATCCTTCTAGTTATAAAATAGAGGAAGAGTTAGCCCCAGTAACTCCAACATAATCTCTTCAAATTTGGCTTTAACCCCATTTTTTTCAAAAAAGTAGTCCCAAAAAGTCATAATTCTTATTGCGGAACATGGTAGTTGGAGCAGAAATTACTAAGGAGCTGAAATGCAGTGGTAACACAATGTAAGCTCCTTCAGAAGTTGTGGTCTGAGGGCCAACAGTTTCATAAATTTTGTGATGATCTATGTCTTGATTAGGCCCCATTTTTTTTTAGCAGTTGAGTGGAACCAATATTAATCAGTGCCTCACTGTTCACAATAGCTTGAACTTTGAGCTTATTTACAGTTATATCAACATAGGTACACTCAGAAAAGTAAGTATAATTAGAGTTTATTGCAAAGTCATCTACTTTGTCCACTTGACCTAAGGATCTTAAAGTTCTTCACAGAACTGAGAACTGACTTTTTCAAGGCATCAATAGGTACAGCCACTAGAACCCTGGTAAACTTGGGAGTATCATTTGAGTGAGTTGAAAACTCAAGTGGTTCAAACTTTTATACATATGGCTTTGATACTACTTCTTCCTCTGACTCAATGGCACGTTTTTCTTGTGAGCAGATGGTCACCACTATGCTATGTTGTTGACACCAGACCCAGTAAAGGCAGCCCAGCATAGTAACCCTTGCTCTCAAAGGAGAGTGATTCAGAGATTTATCCTTATCTTGGATTTTGTTAGATAAGGCAGAAATATAAAATCTCATCCTACTCCTCCCAGTTTTTTCCCATTTCCTCATCATCCATAGAGTTCACAGCATGAACCCAGGGTTTAAAACTTAACTTATGACAACAGTTGGCATAATGGACCAATTTTTTACAGTAATTGCAAATATTTTAACTAACATTGGTTTTTCTAAATGAGGGAAATACAGTTGAGGTAAATTTTTTCTCAGGGAAATGGGCTAATGTTGCAGTTTGCAAAGCTCATGATAACTCTTGTTGGGTGCCATAAAAGTGATGGCGCACCATTGGAGATAATTTATATAAGTGTGACATCAGTTTTCTTTATATAAAACGCGAATCATTACTTGATAAAAACTTTGGTAAGGCTCACAGGCACATCTTAAGATGATTTGCATATCAAAATCATAGATTATGTTAGCCCTTTATAGCATCTGTGATTCCAAATAAAAGCGCTCTGCAAAATTTTTAACATTTTATCTTTTTTAAAAAAGATGTTAGTGAACTCAGTTCTATGGGTAGTCATCAGTTTTCGCCCCACCAAACCCCTTAATGAAAAGGTCTTTGGCATTGTGGTAAGATATGTCAATCATTTGTAATTTAGGCATAACTAACTTTTGGCTTTCAGTGTGCTGCAAGTTCATTATGGTTGTGTCAATAGAGTGTCTGATAACTCTCTTGTTCCCAGAAAGGTGGTGCATAATATAAAGTTACTTTACAAGGGATCTAGTCAATAGTAAAATTGGAAACAGGGCACCTCTGAAGGTGCCAGAGCAGAGGGGACCCAGGGCAAGGGTATACAACACTTAATATAAAACTAGATAACAACACAAGACTTGGTTGTACCCCAAGGAGGAGTCCAATTAAGCGCAGATTGGTGTTGGGGTGTGGGTGCCTCAATCTGAGGGGACCAGAACAGCCCAGGCGTGCACCAGATTCCGTTGTTAATTTTGATAAAATAAAACTTCCTATATTGTTGGAGACCTCCTTGAGAAATTTAATACACAGGTTTTACCCAAGAGACCACACAAAAATGTAAAACTAATGGGGGTTTTACTAAGAAAAGTTTATAACAAAGAAGGTTGGACTTGAGGGCTATTAATAACCACTGGGGGAGAATCATCAATCTGTGGAGTGGTACCAAGCTTAAACGGACCAATAAGTGCACTATACCATCAGCCATGGTACTGTAGCTCAAGTAAGTTTTAACTCAAGCTATTGATTGCAGCTGAATTCTTCCAGATTTGACAATATTGTAAATTGAATAGGTCCTAAAACCCCATTCTACAAGCAACCTTAACAAACTTTCATTATTAGTAACAAAGCTGGTGCGTTTTAATGCCCTCAATGTAATATTGGGTCAACCATCACATGCACCCCCAGTACCAACTTGGGCATATATTTACTGTACCCAGCGTTGGTCCAGGTATGCTTCAAGTCAGGAGGCCTGACAACTTTATTTCTTGGCCTCCTCATGACCAGCATTATCTCTACAATCTGTACCCTCAATGGTGTCATGTAACCATGACAAGTTGCCTACTTGGTGTTCTTGGATGCCCCCCAGCCATGCTAATCTCAAAGAGACTAATAATTTGTGTATATTAGATTTTTATCAAACTTCAGTAAGATAATTGGGTTAATATGAACTTGAGGTTTGTGCTGGTAGGGCTAAAGGATCTAGGTTTCTCCTAAACAACTTCAGGTGACAGAGATGTGACACAGGCATAAACCAGCCTTGAACCACTGGAGCAGCCCAAGTAGAAGCGTCTACAGGATTTGGTGTAAGATTACCAATGAAGTTGCATGTTGGTTGGACTTAAGGTTACAATGG
>JAKSZP010007361.1:0-30890 GCA_022478985.1 Massospora cicadina | reverse complement strand
TTCCACCTCCGGATAGGGACTTGGATTTTTCTGGTTACATCATGGTAAGGTTTTTGTGTTATTAGACCTACTAACTGCCAATAGCTTCCTTTGGCTGGCACCCCGATCGATGTGTGAAGGGCGAGAAATGAACCTGCAACCTTCAGGTTGGTAGCCGTACGCCCTACCGACTCACCTTCAACCCCTCTAATAATAAATATCTAGCAAAAATAAGTATAACCATCCAAAAAGCTTAGCTTGAAAAAGATGTCAACATTTCTGACTAAAATATTATGCTCACCTTCGCGTCAAAATTAAAATTTTGCAGTTTAAGTGGGGGTGTCATTATAAAAATAGTTAATAATATGCACTCTTTATAATTTATTATAATACTGGGGCTTATATAAATTGTTTATAGCTTACCTAGGATTGCGATAGCTATTTATATGTTAACATTGATACAAGCATTAAGGATTCAATTCACAGTATTAATCTACTTCAAGCGCATCAGTGGAGCTTAATTATATGAGAATTTATTGAGTGAAATATCCATGGTATATTTTACACCTGTATAAACCTTACCTTCTGGAAGCAAAAACCTTATTATCGAAACCTTTGCCTATATAAGAGAAGCATCCTGATTTATTATACAACTAGCTGATTTACCCGTGCTTCGCTACGCTGTCTAAAATTTCAGGTATTCAATTTATTAACTTAGATTTTATATTATAGATAAATAAAACCACTCAGCCAAATCTAATTGCTCAATCGAATTAACCAAAAACTACCAACCACTCAGCTGAAACTAACTGAACTTATCAAAACAACCAATAACTAATCATCCCTCAAAACTAAACTGTGTCCTATCGATTCGACCAAAAGCCATTAACCACTCGGCCAAACAAAATATACCTATCGGATCAATCAAATAACACCAAACTGCTACCCGAAACATCTCTTTATACTTAACCCTTTGCACTCCACTGTCCCCTCTCAGGGGACATTAAAGTTTATTAGTGATTACGGGGAATTAACTTATTCCAACACAACTTTTTGAGTAAACTTTAATGTCCCCTGAGAGGGGACATTCGAGTGATATGCTAGAATTACGATGTCCCCTGAGAGGGAACATTAAAGTTTACTCAAAAAGTTGCGTTGGAATAAGTTAATTCCCCGTAATCACTAATAAACTTTAATGTCCCCTGAGAGGGGACAGCGGAGTGCAAAGGGTTAAAATCAATGTGTATGTGACATATCTTCCAAACTACTAAATCAACTTCTACTTAACTTGCCATAAGTATATTATTAATTAGGTGAACCGAATTAGGCAGGTTTTTAAAATATATAAACCTAACATCCAGATACCTGTGCTTCGCTACGGTATTTAGTTTATCAGATGATAAGCTCACATTGTAGCCTATAGGCTGTGCCAGCATTACTCTCGAGCCACAAGGGCAACAGCGGAGCTGTTGCCCTTGTGGCTCGAGAGGTGATTATCCTAACTACTTATCTACTTAAACTCTAATACTGATTTTTGTTGAGTTTCAGGTGAGCAATTAGTTATTTATTAGATAATATTTGCCAATTCTCACCCACTCACCCAAGTAGATCGACCCTATCAGACTCGAAGGTTTCAGATGTCAGTCAGTGAGTATGTCAGTGAAAATTTTTATTAAGTAGATGAAATGATTAGTGGAATTTGGATTCAGCGTCATTTCTGAAAAAGTTATTAATGAATGATTATGTGCTTTTTATTTCACCGCCATTGCTGTAACATTATTTTTCGGTTTGTGGTTTGATTAAATGATTGATTCGATAAGTTCAATGGTTTTGCTAAGCGGCTTGGTAGATATTCATTTTGATAAAATCAATAGATTCGACTAAGCAGTTGGATGGTTATTTGTTTGATCGATATATTCAAACACTTCCCAAACTTGCTGATGGACATCTAACGATATTAGAGCTAAAATAATCGATTTATATTGTCTGGTAAATTATAAACTCGAGCAAGGCTGAGTAGATCAGTAAATTAAAAAAATAGCCTTTAGAGGTGATCGAATATCGTTTATCCGAGATAGGAGGCATTATGTGATCGAATATTAAACCTAATCCAACTATAATAAGCTTAGCACAAGTTTGAGTTTAGTTTAGGTTTAGATGGCTTAATCCGATTTTACTTAAAGCTTAAAGCTAATCTATGGAAGAATTGAATATCAATAGATTGATGTGTCATTATTTAAGAATGTTCGGTTTATTATTTCACATTATGGCAAACATCGTGGCTAAAAGGATTATAGATTAAAAATCAACTATTTAGCACAAAGTTCAATCGCTTAAAAATCCAAGTTAGAGTGGGAAACTGTTGAAAAAGGAATAATTTTGGACTATGGCTATAGTAAGCAGGGTTCTTAAAATGCCAAAAATTGAAATGGGATGATTGATTTTTATCAGCAGATCGAATAAGATATAAGTCTCAGACACAAGGAAAATACCGCCATAATTATCTCGCAAATGAATCCAAGTACCATTAATTTGACTGCTTGATAAAAAGGATTTCTAATTAGCCAACTGCATCATATTTAAAATTGATATATATTCTAGCCAAGTTTTCCTTTGGATAAAGGCTTGTGATTTAAATAAGATGGGACTGATACAAGGATGAAGTGAGCCAAATGGTGGAAGCTATAAAAAAATTACAAAGGCACCGCTTAGTTGTGACTAATTGATGTAACACCAGACTTTTCTTTAAATACGTGATTTTCTTTAATTGCTATTGATCCATATGAGATCACCGATACCTATCAGGTGTAAGGTGAAATAGTATTGCAGGCATAAATGGCATTCTGTTATCTAAATTGATACAAAAGAACACTTTAAAAGATACTATATTTGTAAGTATTTCTTAATTGAAGGCTAGATTGAGTTTTAAGTTGGTTTAGAGAATGCTACTGGGATTTTGCACTCACTAGCCATTACTATCCACTTCACTTTGGAAAAAAGATCACTATTTAAACCAAACTATAACCACACATCACAATTATGAATTCCATCTTTAAGTACTATGCTACCAATGGTGATCAAGTTGAATGTATAGTCTGCAAGTCAAGCTTTAGTAAAGAGGCTCACATATCAACTCTACGTCAACACTTCCATGAAAACCATGGCACTACAAACCCAGTACCACCCAAAAAGTTCAAAAGGACGCCTCAAAAATCAAAAAGTACAACCTTTTACTATTACCAAGGGGAAACATCATTTAGCAAAAACCCAATGCTCATGAAGAAACCGCCCAGAGTTTACAAGAGAGTTACTGTCAAGGAGCTCTTAAATCCAAACGAACGTAAAGTTCACTCAAGCAAGAAGAGAGTTTCTTACAAATGGATACTTAAGAAAAATATCCCCATTTCCAAGGTTTGCTCAAAAGGTTTCAGTAACCTCTTCTTAACCACGCCCTCAAATTCAACCCCTTATCCCAACCGCCCACTTATTTTTATTAAATCTTCAAATAATCATGGCCCAATGAATAATAATTAAAGTGATTGTATCTGGGTTCTCTCGAGAACAAAGTTTTGCGCTTGTTTATTTACATTATATTTTATCTCTCTTGAGTAATTCATAAGTAAAAAATAGTTTTTTATATAGTTCATTTACTACATTTACATATTTATAAGTTTCATGACATAATAAACCATTAATTTAAATTTGTTAAGTGTCTTAATTTTATGTAAATTATAAGTTTATTACTAATCTATATTGATAAAAGCAAGTGTGTATGTGTGTGTGCACGATGCCCAGCCAAAATTACAGTATGTAAAGCTTTGAAATTTTGTATATAGGTGGACGGGCGGGGGTCCGTGTGCACCACGAAGCCGGATCTTTAATTTTCATAGTAAAATAAAATGCTTTATGTATAATAAGTGAAAATTTCATATGTTTTTAATGGAAATTGGTATACTGTTACAGCTGAGAAGTTTGATATTTGGTTGATTCGATAGTTTCAATGGTTTTGCCAAGCGGTTGGTAATTTTGGGTTGATTAATAAGCTTAACGGTTTTAGTGAGCAGTTAGTGATTGGTTGATTCAATAAATATTTGGTTTTGGTGAGTTGTGGTAGATTTGATTGTTTCGATTTTAGGTTTGTTTTACGAATACAAAGCGGTTTATGATTGGTTGATTTAGTATATTCAATGGTTTTAGTTATTAGTAAGTGGTTGGTGGTTTTGGTTGTTTCGATTCCGATAAGTTTAGTTTTATGAAGCGGTTGGTGATTGGTTGATTTGGTATGCCCAATGGTTTTAGCTAAGCAGTTTAGTAGTTTACCAATATGAATCATCTAATAAAAGTTAACCACAGTAGCGAAGCACGAGTATCTGGATGTTAGTTTTATATAGTTTAAAAAATCTGCCTAATTTGGTTCCCCTAATCAATAAAATACTTTTGGCAAGTTTAGTTTAAGTTGAGTTAGTAGTTTGGAAGACGTCACACACAAATAATGATTTTAAATATAGATGTTTCGGGTAGCAGTTTGGTGTTATCTGATTGATTCGATAAGTTCATTTTATTTGGCGAATGGCTGATGGTTTTTGGTCGATTCGATAGGACACAGTTTAGTTTTGAGGGGTGATTAGTTATTGGTTGAGTTGATAAAAACAGTTGGTTTTGACTGATTAGTTGGTGGTTTTTAGTTGATTCCATTGAGCAATTAGATTTGGCCGAGTAGATATTGTTCATCTAAATTATAAAATCTAAATCAATCAATTAGAATCATCTGAAAACATTATAGACACCGTAGCGAAGCACGGGTAATGGATACTAATAGCTGTATAATCCTTACCTTCTGGAATCAAATTACCTTATTATCGAAACCTTTGCCTATATAAGAGAAGTATCATGACTGATTACTCAATGAAATGATTGGTGGAATTTGGGCTCAGCGTCATTTCCACCAAATTTATTATTGGAAGGTTATATGCTTTTTATTTTACCGCCATTGCTATATCATTTTTTTTCGGTTAACGGTTTAATTAAACGATTGATTCGATAAGTTCAATGGTTTTGCTAAGCGGCTTGGTAGATATTCATTTTGATAAAATCAATAGATTCGACTAAGCAGTTGGATGGTTATTTGTTTGATCGATATATTCAAACACTTCCCAAACTTGCTGATGGCCATCTAACGATATTAGAGCTAAAATAATCGATTTATATTGTCTGGTAAATTATAAACTCGAGCAAGGCTGAGTAGATCAATAAATTGAAAAAATAGCCTTTAGAGGTGATCGAATATCGTTTATCCGAGATAGGAGGCATTATGTGATCGAATATTAAAACAAATCCAATTATAATAAGCTTCGCACAAGTTTGAGTTTAGTTTAGGTTTAGATGGCATAATTCGAGTTTACTTAAAGCTTAAAGCTAATCTATGGAAGAATTGAATATCAATAGATTGATGTGTCATTATTTGAAAAGGTTTCGGTTTAATATTTCACATTATGGCAAACATTGTGGCTAAAAGGGTTGTAGATCAAAAATCAATTAAGTACAAAGTTCAATTGCTTAAAAATCCAAGTATAGAGTGGGAAACTAAATTAGGAATAATTTTTGGACTTTGGCTATAGTAAGTAGGGTTCTCAAAATGCCAAAAATTGAAATGGGATGATTGATTTTTATCAGCAGATCGAATAAGTTATAAGTCTCAGACACCAGGAAAATACCGCCATAATTATCTCGCAAATGAATCCAAGCACCATTAATTTGACTGCTTGATAAAGAGATTTCTGATTAGCCAACTGCATTAGATCTAAAATGGATATAGATTCTAACCAAGTTTTCCTTTGGATGAAGGCTTGCGATTTAAATGGGATGGGATTGACATAAGCTGAAGTGAGCCAAATGATGGAAGCTATCAAAAAAGTACAAAGGCACCGCTTAGTTGTGACTAATTTACATGACACCGGCCTTTCTCTTTAAATACATGATTTTCTTTAATTACTGTTGATCCATATGAGATCACCGATACTTATCAGAAGTAAGTTAAAATAGTATTGCAGTCATAAATGGCATTCTGTTATCTAAATTGATACAAAAGAACACTTTAAAAGATACTATATTTGTAAGGACTTCTTAATTAAAGGCTAGATTGAGTTTCTAAGTTGATTTAGAGAATGCTACAGGGATTTTGCACTCACTAGCCATTACTATCCACTTCACTTTGGAAAAAAGATCACTTTTTAAAACAAACTATAACCACACATCACAATTATGAATTCCATCTTTAAGTACTACGCTACCAATGGTGACCAAGTTGAATGTATAGTCTGCAAGTCAAGCTTTAGTAAAGAGGCTCACATATCAACTCTACGTCAACACTTCCATGAAAACCATGACACTACAAACCCAGCACCACCTGAAGAGTTCAAAAGGACGCCTCAGGAATCAAAAAGTACAACCTTTTACTATTACCAAGGGGAAACATCATTTAGCAAAAACCCAATGTTCATGAAGAAACCGCCCAGAGATTACAAGAGAGTTACAGTCAAGGAGCTCTTAAATCCAAATGAACGTAAAGTTCTCTCAAGCAAGGAGAGAGTTTCTTACAAATGGATACTCAAGAAAAATATCCCCATTTCCAAGGTTTGCTCAAAAGGTTTCAGTAACCTCTTCTTAACCACGCCCTCAAATTCAACCCCTTATCCCAACCGCCCACTTATTTTTATTAAGTCTTCAAATAACCGTGGCCCAATGAATAATAATTAAAGTGATTATATCTGGGTTCTCTCGAGAACAACATTTTGCATTTGTTTATCTATTGTTTTATTTTATCTTTATTGAGTACGCAGGGTGGTTAGCCTGGCAGGTAAAACTGCTTCCACCCTAGTGCAGGTTTCGAGTTCGAAACCTGTACTGGCTAGAAAATTCTCGGTTTGGTATATTTGTCCCAAGGTCGACTCACCTCGAATATTTTTTTTATTGAGTACGCATAGATGAAAAATTAGTTTTCTATATAGTTCATTTAATGAACTATATAGAAAACTCATTTTTCAGAATTATAAGTTTTTTGAAATAATAAGCCATTACTTTAAATTTGTAAAGTGTTTTAGTTTTATGTAAATTATATGTTTGTTACTAATATTTAGTATCTTTACCTCGAATAAATAACTAATTTCTAGTATAACCCAAGTTGATATCTAGTCCTGCTTAGCCAGTTCCCTTAAAGGAGAGCAGAGTATTACTCCAGTCCCACTCTCCAAAGGTACTGCTGATCAGGATCAACATAGATGGGTACCATCTTTCATATAATACATCCTTTGATTGTAAGAGTAAGCAATCTACCGAACTAGCCTAGACTTAGAAAAATTTGTTTACGATTTTAGCATAAATTTAAAGTTAAAAATTTGGTCTCGATTGAATATATAGCTTCCATAAGTATAGGAAAAGTACACCAAGTTCTTTAAAGCAATACCACTCTAATTAAAAACTAACTAGCCTTTGAAATGCGATAGATTTATGAATTATACAACTTCATAAATTAAAGGATACTATCTCTATATTTTTAAATGATTTTTTTTATTTCAAATAGAAAACTCTGTACTTTTAACAATAAAATAGTTTTCCTAATTCTTAAATCAATTACTATTTGATATAAAGCTTCATTTCAAGCTGGTTGGTAAAGGAGCTCCTATTTTTGAACAATTGCCATCCCTTTTTATCTAATGACATCTGGCTAAAACGTACCATCTTCCTCGTATTAATAAAACGTACCATCTTCATCCTTTTATACTAGACAATCACACCCAAGTGTATATTATAAATTGAGCTATCCTAAAATCATTTTACGTCTGGATTTATTTTCAAACGGATTTTAATTATATAGAAGAAATAGTATGTTAAATTCGTTAAGCTGCAAGTACATCATACTTCATTTGACGGGGTCAAGCTCGTTAATTGCCATAGACTTACCGTCAAATGCAAAATATAAGCTTAATTGAGTAGACTGATAGTCTAGTTATCTATCTGTATAAGTTTATAAGTTTACTATACTAATTTATTAATTATATTGCCAATGAGATAATAATTAGCAATTCTATAAAAATAGCTATTCTAATAGCACTTGGTAGCTCTAACCGGTGATTATAGTATTAAGTCGAGCAGCATTCTAACGTTATGGGACAGATCAGCGTTACTATTTAACCATCATCAAAATATCTTTTGGAGGCACTATACCGTGAGATAAACGATTATAGTTCTTAACACTGACGTTTTTAGTGTATCTCACAAATTTCAGATCAATCTGATCATCTTAATCTCTATTTATAAATTTTTACCATAATCTATACCCAGAACTTATAAAGCATGATAAAAAGATGTGAGAAACTTTTAAGTATTATATATAATGTGAACTGCATAAGAATAACTAGTATGCTTTATAGATACTAAGCTTTTTAAAAGTCAATACATAATTTATATTTTCAAATTTTATTCAAATTTTATTTGAGGTATGCTGACCAGAGAACAGACAGTACCAAAAACTAAAACAAAATAAAAGGACCTGATTGAAAGAACAAACAGGAAGACAAAACAAAAACTTCTAACCAGGTGGGGGTGGAAACTGCTAACCCACCATGGCAGAGGGTGAGGGGGGGTCAGGCAGGTTTTCTATGGACATATCAACCATGACAATGTCATTTTCTTTGATTGAGAAGACAAAAGTGGATAGCCAGGGCATTGGAGCATTAGCTTAGTGTGGGTGGATGGCAGTGTAGTAACAGTTCTCATCCTCTGCATCAAGAGCAGCTCAGTAAACAGCTTCAACAAATTCCACTAAGTTATGCTCAGCTTAAATGTGGGCATCAGGGAGCTGGGAATAATTGGAGATACTATGGTATGTAATTTTAGCAGATGTGTTAAATTCTGCTATCTTAGCAACATGCATAACAGTGGCTTCAGCATCATCAAATATTTTTGAAATATTGCTTCAGGCTGATTCAGAGAAATCAGGGGGGAAGTAGAGTGTGGGCAGCCCTAGTTGGAATTGGGCCACTGATTAAACCACTGCATTGCATAGGTTTGGGCAATGGGGGGAGGCCACCGCTGCAAAGGTGAGATGGTGGTCACTTTGGTAGGGGGCAACATTAGGGTTAGAAGTAAAATGTCTGGGGGATGGGGTATTGTCAAAATCAGTGTCAGGACTAGGGGAGGTCTGAAGATGGGTACTTCAAAGCTTGATGAGGTGGACAGGTGAGAGGAGGACCTAACCTTAATAACAGGTTTAGAGGTCCTAATAGTTAATAGTTATAGACTTAACCACACTGGCTCAGAGGTCCCAAAAGCAAGCGGGTGAACTTTACAAAGAGCCTAATTAAAGTTAGGATTGTAAAAGTTATTTTAATGAGTAAATCATTTGCACCTTAAATGGTGCTAGTAAAATAAAGGGATAAAATAAGGGATATAAGGAATGATCAGCGCAAGCCCTGTTGGAACTTGGAATAGATTAGGAAATATTATCCTAAATCTTTTAGAGGTTAAAGAGAAGTAGGTAACAGATAAAGTACTCATAAGATAAGGTGAAGTTTGAGATAAGATAACATTGAAATAAGGGATTCATTCCCTCCAGGGTAGAATATTAATTGTTATAGAGTTTATCAGCCAGGATTATCAATCAGTGGAGCAGTTTGATAATTTATCTCAAGTTTATCCAATATTAATTGAATTTGGACAATGCTAAGTAAATCAAAATTAATAATGATTTTGGGCTTTAGGCCCAACAAAGCATCAATTGGTAGAGTATTAATAGTAAATATATGTTGAGATTGCCCAAAATAAATAATAAGTTTGAAGCTCTATGTCAAAGCTTCATTTAAACTATTGAGAATCCCAACGATCAGAAACAAAAAATTTGGCCTGACCATAATCAAATCAGCTGAGTGGTTGACTGTATTCCTCCCTCATAATAACCTTACCTAATTCATCAATCTTGCCAAATAAGCCCCAAGGGTTTTGGTTTACTAGAATAGTGAATGAATTTAGGTGACTAGAAGTCAAATGGGCTGCTTGAGTATGAGGGGTGAAACAAGCCTGACTCTGATTGGTGGGGATAGAATTGGGTGGGCTAATGTGGGTAGTTGCTTTGGTGGGGGCCAATTTCCCACTCTGACTCATCAAATGGGATTGTTGAGTGAGAGGGGGCAGCAAACTTCCCCATATGGAGCCCACTAAATAGGGCTCTGAAGCCACATCAGTGGAAGTGGCTCAGGGGCATGATTTTTTTTGGTTGAGCCCAAAGCAGAGGTGACAAATTTGGTAACCATTATCAGCATGAGCCTAAAAAATGCTCAGGTGCTGCTGTGATATGAATACAGGGGGGATCTGGTGGGCTATTGTTGGGTGGTGTGGGATAATGGTGGCAGTTGCATGAGGGGCGGTAAGGTGCTCCACTCCAGAGGGAAAAGCAAAGATGAGTTTGAGCTGAGTGCCATAAGCCATAATCTCTGCCATCAGCTGATCATACAAAAGTTGGGGTGAAAGGTAAGAAGGGAGGGATGCAAATGACACCACCAGTGTGGTGTCAGAAGGGAGGCAAGTATGGGTAGTAGGGATAGGAGTATTTTTTAAATAAGTGGAGTCAAAGCCACTGCTGCAGCATCCTCCTCCATCTGAAAGCCTATGTCAAAGTAGCCCTTAAAAGGGCAAAAATCTATTAAACCAGCTGGTGCAAAGGCAGTGGTAGCAGGTTTGAAAATTGCTTTGTCAGCATACATGAATAACTGCCCACAGTCAATGCTGAGAAAAAAGAAAATGTTGGACTGAGGAAGGGTGAGAGGGTGGGGGTGAGACAGGTGAATGTGCGCTAGGTGGAGCTCTAAGTCCATGGGGGGACAAATTGGCCAGAGGAGTTTGGTGGGCTATTCAAGCCTATTTGCATGCATTTCCCTGCAGGGCAAAAACGCTAGGGGGTGGAGCACCACTTCCCCACACTGGGGTGACAGGCGGCAGATCAAAGGACATCAAGCATAAAGTGGATGAGACCATATGGCGGTGGATAAAATAAACTTTCTTTTTTACTTTTATTAGAATTTGCTTGAAAGTGAGAGCAAGTGGAAAGAAAAGCGTTCAATATATAAGTTATATACTTGTTTAGAATTTTATAGGATGACCTAATAAAGTTAAACCAACAGCCCATAAAATAATTATAAAGTTATCATACAAAGAGGAATTATCAGATATAAATAAGTATAAAAAAGTAGCTTTATCATTAAGAAAATAACCTCCAGAATTATTTTACTACACTGTCTAACAAGAAGGCAACTTTTGATTGTAAGTTATACATTCTATATTCATTTAAATGTAGGCCTATTCAAAATATAAAGATTGATCTTTTTTTTAGTACTAGATGGTAAGATTGATCTTTAAAATATAAAAAGAGTATCCAAGATAACTTTAGACACCTTAAAGCTTAACCCTACTTAACCTAACTCTCATCTTTTATATAACTTTTAGCAATATAATCACACATGTTCATAACTAATATGTCTTAGTAGATCTTGAGATTCCAATTGGTACTAGCATCATGGGTTAGTTAGAATCATGTTTTAGTCATACTTTTAAAACTAATCCTGTATCAAGGTAATCTAGTAATAACGCATAAAATAGTATATTAGTATACTAGCTTATATAAAGGCATTTCACAATAGAGCAATAAAGACAATCTATAAAATAAAAACTTAATTAATCCCCTCTAAACTTATAAAAAGTATTCAAGGTCGGTTAACCTTGGAACAAATATACCACACCAAAAATTTTTCTAGCCAGTACAGGTTTTGAACTTATATTGAACAAAACCTGCACTAGGGTGGAAGCAGGAATTACTCTGTCAGGCTAACCACCCCCTCTAAACTTATAAAACAACATACCAAAACTTTATTTAGAGTTAACTTAACATAATTACAAATATTACCATAGATTGACTAATATCCCAAATAGCATGTATGATCAAAGATGATAAAACTTCATCCATTAAGCGAATTATTATAAACTAAGAAAATAGTAATATATCTAATCACAAATTAAAAAACTTAGCATATGTAGGTAATATATATAATTTTTATGCTTACCAATAAAGTTGCACATGTAAAAATTAGAGGTTGAAAGTATATTATAACAAAGATTATGTGCACTAATTACTTATGATTTTATGTATTCAGCATGAGTTTTAGATTATAAAAAATATAAAATTAAGTTTTTACTTTTGTTATCATTTCCCACAAAGCACTATATTATTGATTTTACTCTAAGTGCTTAAAATATTACACCAAATAGTTTTATATTTCCTATAATATATGACCATACTTTTAATTAGAAGAAACTCAATTCATATTGAAGTTAATCTATAGAATTCCTCTTGTCTTTGATTCCATTTATAAGACAATCTAGTTTTTATAAACTAGATTTTCCTCATGAACACATTTTGGACCAATATGAAATCAATAGTCGTTACTACAAAGGTTTTCAAGATAATTTATACTGTTCATGGTTACTAGCCATGTTTATCCAGATTAAAGGTTTACATCAAAAATATATTTTTTATTCTTAGGGCCCCAACCTAATCAGTTGTACATCAATGTTTAATTGATTATATCTGGGCCCCAAGAGCCTGAGGTGAGGAAAAGGGAGTAAGGGGACATCAATAAAAAGGTGGGATTTGGTATGCCAGAGCATTACTGCAATATATAGTGAGTTAGGGTTGACAACATTTTGGAAACTTATAGAGCCATCTCAAAAAGCACTTTAAAGTGGGAAATTAAGTACATTATGGTCCACATCTGTGAGTTAAAGGTTGCACAATGAAAGTAATTATGAATAGTCCATAGTGCTGTGGCATAAATTTGAACTCAAAGGGGTCAGTGGCATCTGAGTAGGGTCTGCTCAAAGAACAGGTCATAAACAGGGTGTCCAAACCACAGGATGGCATAGAGGAGTGCATGGACCTTGGTCCAGAACATGGCAACACCAGGGCTATTGAAAAAATGGTAAGGTGGGAGTCAATAGGCTCTGAACCATGGGGAAGCTTCAGTGCCGAAAGGTAGAGCCATTTTGCTCTCCTTTTCTGTAAGAACAGTAAAGTACTCACCATAAGGTGTTAGACACCTTTGCTGACAGGATTGAGTGGAAACATCTTGCCTGAGCCCCTGGATGTCAATACTTATTGAGGGAGGGAGATCTGAGAAGTCATAGGAAGATGGGAGGTCTAACCTGAGGGTTAAGTCTAGTTGTGATTACCATTCTTTGTGTACAAGCACTGGCAATAGGGCTGAGGCCAGGACCATCTCTTCTGTATGGGAATGCAAGGTACACTCATGCACTCAACTGTCTCAGGGCCAAGAGAGCTAGGTTCCAATGTAATTAAGAGATGGATTACAGGCGATGGACTGGGTAACTAGTGAGCCGCTCCACTAAAGATGTTAGCAATGTTCTAGAAAGGCCAGAGATGCTGATGTAGCTTGGTGGAGGATGGGCTTCTAATGGGTTTTGGGGTCAGCTTTCCAGAAAAAAATGGTTAAAGGAGCTTAAGGTAGCTGCAGATGGCATGAGACTGGGTTTTCTGAAGCCCTAGGACCCCTTTATTGTGGGGTCAGGCAATTGTAGACAGTGCTATTGATGGATTGTTAGAGACCCAGATGCAACAACAAAAGAGAACGTTGAGCCATGTATAGAATGTGCCTGAGAATGGCAGACATTCTGTAAGTCCAGGGGAGCATTTCCTACATTTAGACCAGGTGGTTTTCCCTTTCCCTCTAAAAAAGGTCCAAAGAGGCCAGCCCCCCATCTCCTAGGGAAACCTCACCCATGTGTTGGATAAGCGATGGGTCATGGCTTACCCTTTAAGAATCCCACCACCCATCCATGTACTAACAACTGAGGAATTGTTATGAAGTATTGAAGAAATCTGCATTGAAGTTTTGGCAAATCAGGACTAGCACGGGATGGATGAGGTGAGTCTCACCCTAGGTGAACTTAAATTTAGCAAACATCATCAACAGCATCAACCCTTTGGCAAAAATAGCCAACAGAATTGAACCTTTGGCTAAAATAGCTGACAGCATCAAACCTTCCCCATTGGCATTAAAACATCAATACACTAAACCCCACATGGCTAAACAGGTTCCAGAGCAATCAGGTGCGGGCAGGTTGGGCATCCCAAAATTATTCCTGATCAATTGGAGCCTTCCTTATGTATAATGGCCCTGGGAGGCTCTCATTACCCGTTAAGTGAGATGTTATCACTTGAATTGTTGTAATTGTGGTAAAACTGCTTCTCAGGCGCCCAAGGACGATCAATGATAACTCAGCTCACCACCAACACTTTCAGAATCAGTTTTAACTAAACAAATTTCCCCCACTTGAAGTTCTGACAGTTTAGGTCATAAACTCAAGGGCCTGATCCCCTGCGTATAAAGCTATCCCAAATTGAATGGCATTTAAGCAGTCATACCTCACGGAGAGGATTGATGGTCAATTTTCTTTATAAAAATTTTAATGAAAATTCCTTCAAAATGAACCTTTTTTTAGTTTAAATTGTTCTTTCCAGTATTCCATGACACCCACTCAAGTGAAATTATGGGGCACACTTTGACAGGGTCATCATGGCCATGTTGATGACTTTGTTGCCTTCCACAGTTAATTGAACCTACTTTTCTTAACATTTTCTGATGTTTCCCTGATGTAACATTTGAGTTCTTCTCAATTGTTTCATTTTGACTCAGATTTGGAAAGGCCAAATCTGAGTCCAATTTGTTAAAAAATACTTTTGACTCAGACAGTTTTAATTGTTGGAATGTGCCTCACCCAAATTGTAGAATAGGCTCATATGAGCATAATCAATGCTTTGGATGAGGCCCCCAAAGGGCAGCCTTTATAAGGTGCACCCACCAATTCTGAAGCTCACTTTGGAATTCTACCCCTAGCTTTCCCTTCCTGGAGAGCATTCAGTTGCTCCTCATATGAGCTCTGATCAGCGGGCCCTTTTTATATCCAGAATAAAATAAAGGTTGCTTTGGGGTTAACATACCTCGCTTACCTGTTGTCTTTTTTGGGTGTCCAGTTTTGAGGAGCTTTTGCGTGGTTGGGTCAGACCAACCACAATAGAGGACTTTTAATAACCAACTAGTAGTAAGCAATGTTTGGTGCTGTCAGTGCCCCAAACCTCTCTATACTCGAATTTAGGTTGCTTTGGTGCTTGTTGGTGCACCAAAGAATCAAAAATTATATGATAGTTGGAAACTGGGATTTTACAATTGTGACATAATTCTGATGTCAATGTGTGCTGCACGCCTCTGATCCTCAGTTCAGCTAACCTCAGTGGTCACTTGGTCCCAGTTGTCAAGAAACCAGCACTAGTGGGAGCCAGTAACTGATGGTCAACCCTGGACCTGAAGTGATCATTGGTTGAAAATCCTGGTGGGGCCTCCCACTTACCAGGGGTTCAGTTGGCACCAAGGGGACCTGTCCCAGAAGGGCTCCCTCACCAATGGATGGTCCACTTGGAAAGGGGATGGCCATCCAGCTGCGCTGAACTGTGCGCCCCTCTCACGCTTCTGTTGGAGAAAGCGCCTTTCTGGTTAGTATGGTAAGACCATCGCCAACAGGAGCCTGGGAGGGGGTGCGCAACACAGCCAAGTACTGGGTGTGCATCCTCGGGCTGAGAGCCATCCAGCTGCGCTGAACCACACGCCCCTCTTGCAAATATGTTGGAGAAAAGCGCCTTTCTGTTGGGATGGAAAGACCATTGCCAACAGGAGCCTGGGAGGGGGTGCGCAACACAGCTAATTGCTGGGCATGCATCCTTGGGCTAGGTGGGCTGATTCTGTCAGCCCAGTCACAATTCGCCCCTCACCACTTGCCTTTTCCCCTCAAGGGCTTGGAGTTTCACCAGGCTAATTTTCCTGGGGCTCAATGTAACTCACACCAGGAAGCCCTCATTGTGGCAGCCTTCCACTGTGGGGTCCCTTTTCAGAAAGGGCCCTTCTCTAGCGGAGATAATGTAATGATCAATTTTGTCTCAATCGTTGAATTTTGACTCAGATTTGGAAAGGCCAAATCTGAGTAAAATTGTTAAAAAATATTTTTGGCTCAGACGGTTTTGGGTGCTGGGTTGTGCCTTGCCCAAATAGTAGATTAGGATCATATGAGCCTAATCAATTATTTGGGTGAGGCTCCCAAAGGCCAGCCTTTATAAGTCGCGCCCACCAACACTGAAGCTCACTTTGGAATTCTACCCCTAGCTTTCCCTTCCTGGAGAGCATTGTCAGTTGCTCCACAGATGAGATCTGGTCAGCGGGCCCTTTTTATATCCAGAATAAAATAAAGGTTGCTTTGGGGTTAACATACCTCGCTTACCTGTTGTCTTTTTTGGGTGTCCAGTTTTGAGGAGCTTTTGCGTGGTTGGGTCAGACCAACCACAATAGAGGACTTTGCATAACCAACTAGTAGTAGGTAATGTTTGGTGCTGTCGATGCCCCAAACCTCTCCCTACTCAAAGTTAGGCTGCTTTGGTGCTTGTTGGTGAACCAAAGAATCATTATTTATATGGCAATTAGAAACTGGGATTTTCGATTGTGACACCTGATTGCTGAAGCAATTTGCCACCAGGATCTCAGCTTGTTATGAGCAAATTATACTCACTCTGAGTGAGAATCTGAACTCTTCACTGATAGTTTCATTACAAGTTCCACCAAGGGGAATCCAAACCTGCCAATACAATCCAACATTTCCACATGCCCAGGCCTGTAGGCCCCTAGAGCTGCAACAGCCTGGCTTTTTGCTAAGTTTCTTTTCACTTTTGCGGTTGGTTAGCACTCATTGTTCACATACCTCCCAGACCATCTAAATGTCACTTGAGCAGCAGTGCCTTCGATTTTCTAGCTCTCCTTATGAGTTCTCTTGCATTCTGACTGGCAGGCCATTATAAAATTTATCTGCTGCTTCTCTGACACATGCGCAAGGAACTAGATTCTAGAAAGTAGAACCACATTTTCAACAGGGACCAACCCTGGGGGTTATGTTCCACCCGTTACAGCTAGCAATCATGGAGTTTACCGCCTTCAGAATCATATACTCGTTGGCACTAAACGTGACTACTTGGGAGTTAGTCAGGACCCCCAGGTGATGGAAGGTGCCGCATGTAGGATCCAGGCCAAATGGTAAGGGGAAGGTGAGTAAGTCAACCTGTACTACCAAGTTTTGGAGGTGTTAACTTTATTGTTGAAAGCCTTGGTGTATCTCTCAAGGGTCACAGAAGTGAGGGAGATGTCCTCAGGGCTTTTAAACCGCGATTCAGTGTCATTTGTAAATGCCATAGCTCAGGTGGGACCTTACCTGGTACCATAATCCCCATCAGCTTATCATATGAGGATGCCAATAGTGATTCAAGGGTAATATTGAATATGATTTGGCTCAGGGAATCCTTGTCAGAAACTCTGATTAACAGGAACTACATCTGTAAAGCCCGTTGGTGCCAGGACTCCTATATGGAGTTGATAATTGAGCACAAAAATCTATTGTCTTTCTGCAATGGGAAGGTAAAAGCGGACAAAGGAAGCATCTATGTACTTCCCAGAAACTTAACCATAAGCCTTCTCCATATCTAGAGGGACACAAAGCCATTCTCCCTAAGTGAGTTAGTAGTCATAGTCGCTTGGAGGCCAATTTAGTTACCCCATAGTTACCTCCTAGAATAAAAATCATGTTGGTAGGGGTTATGGTGAGGTGCACCTATTCAGCGACATAATTAGCCAGAAGCTTTTCAAACAGCTTGTGGTCCACGTTGAGAAGGGCTATGGGGCGCCAGTTTGCAGGTTCTCACGGTTCAAATTTTTATGAATATAGGGTCATAATTGAACTTTAGAGTCAGTGAGGACCTCTTCATTCGCTAAAAGTGAGGTGAAAAGGTTGTAAAGAAATTTGGTTATCACCGCAGACTCTAGAAGGTATACCATAAGAGGGATACCATCAGGGCCAGGTGCTTTAAGCTGTGGAGATAAAAGGAGGATCTCCATAACCTCATGATAAGTAATTGGGTCCATAAGAGCTTCATCAGCTTGTTAGCTAGTGGTTGGCGCTGGCATTTTCCACAAGAAGTCCTGTATATCTGATGGATCCACCTAGTCAGCATGGAATAAGGTGGAGAAAAAACAGTTCAGTTACAGCATAAATGATTCTTTATCTGTAGCAGTATTGGTGCCATTATTCAGTGCTGTGATTTCCAGTGATGCAGATCTGGATTTTGCTTTGGATAAAAGTAGGGGGTAGGGCATTACCAATAGACCTAAAAGTGGGAAGACCTGAAGCTGGCTGCCCACTCTTACTTCAGTGAAAGTTTTGAATAGAGCACTTCTCGAGCAGCCTCCCACTCATTCAATCAACTTGGATAGAGAGTTTGTAGTTTTATTCTATGTGTTTAATTCTAGCCTCATTCCTTATGACTCTAAAGTGAGCTGTGGTCATCTGGGATTTGGAACAAACGTAAGCAACATGAGTGACTCTCACTTTAGTCACCACCCAGATAGCACTGGAGTTGTTAAAGTGGGTGGTAACATATAAGATTGTTTTGGATAGTTGCTGAAATTTTTCCTTAGCAAAGGGGTTGTTCAAAAGAGCTGTGGCAACCTGGGCCAGAACCTGCGCAATTGTCTGAGTTTGGTAGTTAGAACAACAGTAAGTAACATGCAATCACTCAGATGATTGTCACAAAATATGGGAGATGATACACAGCTAACCAGAAAGGGTTAATCAGTGAAAATTCAATGTGCAACACTGATTGAAATTTTCCAAAATCATACTGGATACTAGTCATACAACCAATTCCAGATGTGGAGGATTGAAGCGCATCTGTAAATCCTCTTAAGTGAAGGAAGTCTTTGAGCCTACTGGATCTAGGGCGTTCACTTTATGTTGGAGATAAGAGTCAAAAAAAGGCTAATGGTAGCGTTAAAATTGCTTAATAGGATTTTATTCTGCGAGTAATTCAAGTGGGACAGCTCCTCCAGAAGCTTTTTATGGTCAGCTCCTGCATTAAAAAGGTAGATTTTTGTGGCAGTGAAAGAGAATACAAGAGTAAAAAGCTTGGACAGCATGAGGCGGCCACCTAGATGTTGTGAAAAAGAGTGGGGTTTAACTTGAGTATTTAACACAATAAGATATCATGAGCTGTCCATAAAAGTTGCCTTCAAACTGTTCATTCCATGCACTACGTTTGTAGGGTAAGATATGGAGCTTCTGGACAACAGCAATATCAATATGCGCTGATATGAAGTTTCAGAGGAGATGAGTTCTCCGCTTGAAATCCTTCAACCCATTTGTGTTGATAAATTTTAGAACAAGGAAGCTGCCACAGGGATTCAGCTGATGCCCTCCACATCCTAAGGATTGACCGCACTTGAACATAAAGCTGTAATGTAGCTAATTCTAAGATTTTTAGCTTTTTTGAGCAGCGATTCTATCAGAGCGCCTAGGGGGTTGAGGGGTGTGAGAAGGTGGGAGGTGTCATGTCCCATGACATAATTGTGGGAACATATTGCAGAAATAAGGAGGAGCGTAACAGATTAAAAGCACCAAGTTAGCCGCCCTCCCTGACCTGAAGCAAATCCTAGATCAATGATGGGGAAGGGACAATTATGCTAGATTAACTCTAGGAGTTTGCATGATGGGGCAGACAGCAAAAATTAAATGGCACTAAAGTTTATAAAGTATCTTATCAACAAAGATGGGTCATTTCTATTCAAAGAGCGGAAATTTCATTATTATTCTGATTATGATATTTCTAAATCTGAAAGCATCAACTAAAGACTTGAACTCAAGATTGGGCTTACTTGAGGTATAGTATTTATGATAATGGTAAGTTGAACCAATTAACCAGATTTAACTTATTTTTTCAGCAATCTGACAATGGCTCACCTACAGTGATTTTCTTAAGAAATTCGCCTGACAAGTATCTTTGTTAGTTGTCTCACCATTAATAACCCATATCATAGTTAAATCTCTATAATGAATTTTCTATGTGAACTTTTATGAAAACCTCCTTAAAGAGGTCTCAGCTTTTATAGATGTCAGAACCTTCAGTGGTGTTTTATTCCTTTTTATGATATTGGGGTTTCCCATTTTTTTTTAAGAGTAATCCCCATACCCTCATAGGGAATGGGAGAGTTATATGCACTCTCTTTACTAGTGGAGGACCTGATGAGCAAGCCTTGGATGCTACTCACACTACATTGCATTGTATATCCAGAGGTTTCAGAAGCAACATTTTCTGTGTCCCATTTGTTGAATCAGATTTCATAATTCCATCCTCCAGGTTCACAAAGGAGCCATGCAATATATTTGTGTGGGTGGTGTGTGGTGTTTTTAAGAGTCACATCTTCCATGGGAAGCAGTTTGCTATCCTGTGGTGATTGGGTGAGCTCTGGTAGGAGCATAAGTTTGCTGCAATGGGATGCTGGTATTGGCTGGTAGTGTTGCAGAATATCACTGAGTAGGGGTGGTTTAACAAACCAAGTTAGTCTCAATTGTTGCATACCAACTTGGATCCAGAATTTATGAATCTGAGTCAAATCATTTTTATAAAAGGTTTTTGGTTGTTGTCAAGTTTTGGCTCTAGGTTGTGCCCTACCCAAATTGTTGATTAGTCTCATATGAGACTAATCAATGGTTTATTGAGTCCCCTGAAGGGCAGCCATAAAAAGGTGCACCCACCTATTCTGAAGCTCATTTTGAAATTTTCACCCTTGTCCCTCCCTGGAGAGCATTGTCAGTTGCTCCCCAGACAAGCTCTGTTTGGCAGGCCCCTTTTTATTCATAAATTAAAAATAAAGGTTGTCTTGGGATTTACTTATTTCTCTCACCAGTTCATCTTTTTCAGGCATTCAGCTTTGAGGAGTTTTTGCATGATTAGTTGGACCAGCCACAAATCACTCTTTCAAAAACTAGATTGACATATGGATTTTAGCGCTGTTTGTGCAATAAATCTGTTCCCCTACTCAACGTTTATCTGCTTTGGTGCTGTTGATATGCAAAAGCATATTTTATTTCATGGTAACTGGAACAGAGATCATTCCAGTTGTTTAGGTGGACAACACGGGGCACACTTTAGAATAGAGTCTTTGAGTTTAGTTTGTGATGTATTTCTTCTGGGGAGTTGAAAGTGGTGTACATTGGGAGAGGTGTTTGTGTCTTAGAATGTGTGAACCTACTGTTAGCACTGCAGTTTTAATAGCACAATGAAGGACTTCAGGGGGCAAATATAAGCAGGAACCCATTGTGTGAGTTGCAGATTTTCTGCTATATCCATATGGAAACATTTTTGGCCTTGTTTAAGACCTTGAGTGGTGTCTGAGAGGGCTTCTTTATGAGTTTTTCAGCCATTATACAAGTTTTCAGGGCGTTACACCATGAACAACAGGGGCGCGCTTAGTCAGGGTCAATAAAGAAAATCTCTGGGCATGCCACAACAACTTTCATGCAAGGAATAATCTCATATTGCAGACCAAAGTGGGAGAGGGGATAAATGATGACCTTGCTATGCAGGCTCTTTGAGTGGGAGCATAGTAAGAGGGAACACTAAAATCTACTGAAAGTAAAGACCAAATTCCATTAAGCCACGATGAGGCGCTAGTTTAAGGAATTTAGAATCATTAGTTGTTAGGAGGCTCAAAACATAACCCATGAAACATTAAATAAGTTTAAGTATAAATAATATTGAGCGCAACTAGGTAATTTAATTTTAAACAAGTTTATTTCTATTTATGGTACTTATTCAATAGACAACTAATGTCATTTTGAAAGATATGTAATACTATAGACAGAAATTTTCACAATTTTTTTTATTATAGTTATTAAGTTACAATATTTTAAATTGAGAAACAATGCATTAATAAAAAAGTAATATGATAAATAGTATTGGGTTCCTACAAGAGCCTTTATAGTTTTAAGATATTACTTATTGAAGCTCTGAGAATGTAAATCTTACTAACCATATATTAATGGGATAAATAGAGCAGTTAGGTTTATTAACATAAGAATTTAAAAGATTGCTAAATTAATTTTAGTTAACTAAAAGAGGTAAAAAATGTATTTTGTAAACTAGATAGTACTAATTTTCTTACTCCAAATAAGAACCATAATATTTCTACCACTTGAACAAGCATAAGAGGTCAAACCTGAAGTACTAGTTAGAAGATTTGAAGGCTGTAGAATAGAACTGATATTGGACCTAACCGCACAAGTATCTTTCTAAAGAATTTAACATATGCTGACAGATAATAAGTCAATTTATGGGGTTTTTATGTAAGAATCAATGTATTCTTTCTGTCTTTAAATAAGAATCTTTACTGATATCTTACAATTTTTTTATTTTTTCAAGCCTTTAATTCTCATGATAAAGTTCTAGTACTCATATATATTATCTAAAGTCGTTGATCCCTGTTCTTTCTTCTGTTCTTTTTTTGTAGGGGCATATGGTTACGCTTTGCTTTTTTATTGTAAAGTGTTGAACTTTATTTTAGAATTTTATAAATATACATGTGTCAAGAATAATGGGAATTGTAATGATATGAACGAGATTTGAACGCTTACTTATTCACAACCTGACCAGTGGAGCTCTACCAAATTGAATTATTGAGATTGATAAAGATAATGAGCTCCCAAAAAGTGAGTCTGAAATCTTAAACCTTTCTGGAATCTTCCAATTCCTCTGATAAAGGCGCCAATTATTTTGGGCAAGATCTTGCCTTTCAGAGGTCACCAGAAACTTCCACTGCAACCCAGAAGAAACCAAGTATGCCAGAACCCTTTTCATTTTTGACGCGCCAATCAGGAAATCTTAATACATAACTTGATCCCAATTCTCTTGCAAGGTCTATCTTAAAGAGCCTAAATCTAGAAAGGTATTATAAATATCCACAATTTCTGATCAATAAAGGTACCTCCAGTTTTAAGTAGTTGATATAATAAAGATGTTCCTACCTATTATATACAGAGATCTTGCCTAATCAAAGTGAACAGAGTAGCCTCAACAACACATTTCAGTTGAGAGATTTGCCTTAGCTCAGCAGCCCTAAGAGATTCCTGATGGAACTATTAAGACTGATAATCATGTAGCCTTCAAAGATCCCAACCTTCAAAAAAGCTGAATTTGATGATCTCTGCCAGGTCCTTACAAGACTATATGGTGAAGACCTATCTTCTGGATGAACATTTCCAGAAATTACAGCCCTCTTAACGCGGAGGAGAACATGAGCCTTACCTGATGGGTCATTATCAATAATCAGATATTATTCCAACTCACAAAGAGAGCTCAACAACGCAACCATAACCCTGACTATCTCTGCCCTAGATGATTCACTTTATCAAATTCAGGCTGCTTATGTTGCTGACACTGTAAACATGCTACTGGCTATAACTATTACACCTGGTGGGAGATCCAGTCATATCCACACCTCCCAGATCACTGAAAACCTGACACATCTATATTCCTCACCTGACCTTCCCAGCACTGAAGTAGGAGTAGCCCAAAAAGAATCCTACCTATAGTTTTCATTCACCCTGATTTACAACATCAAATGCAGTTACTCAGGCTACATCACCTGGAGATACAATGGCAATTTAAGCTGTCTCATTAAATTCATGCTCAGCTTCTTAAATTGTATGAAGATACATCAAGCTTTGGTTAAAACAATTGATAGTACATTTTGGACAACCGCCAGAAGTCAATGAAATCAACGTCACTTGGCCCAGATAAATTGGAGTTATCAAATACCTGCAAGGTGTACTTTATATGCAAATGATACATGCAGCTACTGACATTGATTAACAAGTGGAAAGCTCTTTGACTAATCTCATTGACCGCATCTTCTAGAGTAGCTAAACCACTGATTTCCATATCACCACCTTAGCTTTCCAAATTCAGCAGTTGGCCAAACAAACAGCTATGCCACCAATCCAGGAGTTATTATTCAAAAAGGACTTCCCAGAGACACTGGACCTAGTGGAAAGGAAGGAGAGCAAGGACCCCTGGACTTAAAAGTCCTCGTGGTCCTCCTGGGTCCTCTCCACCTGTTGTATCTTCATTTATTGAAAGCCACGAGACCCAAATCAAGGCTCATGAGTTACAACCATTACTGGTGGCCCAAGGAGTTGGTTTGACTATTGAGGTGGATCAACAAGATGCAGATCTGACCTTTATCTCCTTATACAACAATTATGCAAAGATGACCGCAACCTGTGAAAACCAGATAACTCTCAGGCCCAAGTGATCATCAAATTGAGCAGATGAGCGCTAAGTTCCAATTTTTGAAACTAAACAAGGTTCTCTTTCAGTTTAATCGGCCCACCAATCCGCCAAGATTGAAAAGAGGCATCAACTTTTAGACATCAATGCCACAATCAAACATGTCAAAGATTGCTACACTACTATCTAGGAGATATGGATGAATTCTGTCACCATTTTTGACAAGAGTATGCCTCATACTGACCTAGGTACCACAGAACCCACTGAGTCCAAGTGACCAACTTCTATGACCATCCATGTGCTCTCTGAAATGGTTGATATTTTAACTCAGCTTTAAGGAAAAGCTTGTTCCCAGGACTGAAACCATTCTATTCTTATCTTTTGCATATGAAAGTGCAATGGAACAGGCTAAGGATCGTCATAAAAGCCAACACATTCAAACCTGTTTGGATAGAAAAGCTAGATATCATGATTTCATACTTCAATACATGTACTACTTAGACGTCTATAGAGGATTCCATTATTAAAAAATTGGAATTAACTTCTAACTTACTATTGGAATTTTGTGAGAAATTATGATAAGCAGGTGCTACAAAGGCTATGAAATTATTAGTTCCATGGCTCTAGCAAAAATCAACACAATTGCAACAAAGTTATTAGTTCCTTTGCTATAGTTGATTCCAATCAGAAATACAGAATCCTGTATGAAAATAGACCAAAATTAGGCTACACGAGAAAAGAATTGAGATACTTTATTAATTAAAAATTAGAGATATTTATAGAGGAAAATTTAGTGGTTCTTTGAGAGGATTTCCATGATTCACCCGAGGTAAGATCTTTCCTAACAGATGACCAATATTGCTGATTATTATTGCTATTAATATACTTGTGATGGTCAGATCTGATAGAGCTTTTATTAGATGTGATCGACCTTCTTAGTGAGGGCTTAGCCCCTTCAAAATGCTTGGTCATTTCAGAATGATTGGTCATCTCAGAATGATTGGTCATCTCAGATTGCTGAGCTTCTTTGGATGGCTTATCCTCACTCATCATAGTAGGCTGATAACTCCAAAGGGTCTTTCTTAAGTCAAATTGAGAATTGAAAATACCCATTGTGGATTTTACAATTTCATTAGACCAAGATATCGAATCTTGATCTGGAGTAATTCCAGTCATCTTAGTTGTATCTCCAACAGTTACCATGAGGCTCAACCCTTGCATTTTGCGACCAAGTTAACCTAGATGACACTATTTCTGCCATTCTCTTAGCATATTAACACAGTATCAACCTTGTGCTCATTTCCAGAATTTAAAGAAGATTCATAAGTCTATCCTCAACATTAAGGAATCTATAATGGAGTTTCCCAAACTGGAAGTGCGCTGAACTATATAATAAGTGAAACTGACCTCAATTTATGCAGTGGGACAATTCCAGAGATCTAAACCCCGTTGTGACCCTTTCTCCTGTTATGGAATCTTTGGCCACCAAGAAAGCTCCTGTTGAAAAAAGCAAACTAATGAGTCAGGAAAAGTAGAGCAGCTTAGGGCGTGAGGCACCCTCTGCTGACAACGCCACGCCTCAATCTTAATCTGATGCCACTACACGCGCTGAAAGTTACGTTATATTTGATCCTGAAGAATTGGAGATGCTAGACTCACTGATCTCAAATAAAGAGTTAACTTCTTCTTACTCTACCCTTTCTGGACCGCTCACTTCAAAAAATTTAATTTGTTAAATTCCTCATTTTTAACCAAAGTCACTCAAGTAGAAGTAGCCTTCCATAAATTAAAGATTTTAACCATAGTCAATAATTGGTCTCCAGTTAACGTCATATCTTCCTGACTAGTAAAATGGTAAAAGTTGCTCCAGATCATAACCACACTTTAGGTTACAGGACTGCAGGATTGCATCAAACTTTCTCTTTGGGTGCCAACCTATCCCTGCTGCTCCAATATATATCTCTAGTAGTAACTTCCCAAAAAATTGTGCTACATAACGATGGATATGACCTTCTCATCGTCACTTAATCCATGGTTAAATTCATTACCTAAATAAGTCATAAGGACTACATTTTTCTAATTTGGGGTACCGCATCCCCTTAGTCATAAAGGATATTCCTAAGGAAAAAAGAAAAGAGAAAGTCTCAAAGTTTAATAGAGCACCCAAGACACATCAAACGCCTAGAATACCAAGTGGTTGGACCCAAGGCCGAATTACCACCTTACCATGAAGAAGCTCAGGAAGGGATGTCTGTGTTTACAATTAACCGCATAGCCATACCCTCAAAAGTCACGGATTCTTGTGAACACTGGGCTCCAATCACCATACCACCGGACCAATTACTGAAGATTTGTGGTGACCCTAATATGACTATTACAGATACTCTTACTTGCCCTGAGGTTCTGGATCCATCTTACTGGGGTCCTTTAACTATTTTGATGGCTAAATTTACTGACCAACTGATGCAGATAACCAAAAACCATCCTTTTGCATATATATCAGGACTCTGCCCTCTGATAATTTTATTCTGTTTGTGAGTGTGGAACGTTGTGTGACTTGGGCATTGATGAAAGTACTACAATAGCCTGAGTTGAAGTTAAGATAGGTGAAGCCCTCACCTCTGAGAAACAGCAATAGGCGGATGCCCTAATTTGAGGAGTATGCCTATATTTTTTCCATGGGATCAAATTTTTTTGGAAAGATGATGGAGGTGCAGCACAAGGTGTTTACCAGTGGTGCCCCTCCAATTTACGCTTGACCTTATCAGAAGTCTAAGGTTTTAGAAGCATATTTTATAAAGAACTAAAGCAACTTTTGGATGCCAGATTTCCAAAACTGTTACAACATCCCTGGGCCTCACCATTGCTGCTTGTAAGTAATAAGGATGGAGGGCATTAGGTGGTAATGGATTAACAATGGCTGTAAAACTATCAATTGAAAGGACAGTTACCCATTACCCTAATTTATGACTCCCTATGACTTTTATCTAGATCTCAGTTTTTTTATCAGCAATGGAATTTACCATTGGTTATTTAAAGATTGAGCTTGTGACGGAGGATAGAAAAAAGTGTGCCTTTATAGCAAACAAAGGGTTATTTGACCCAACTCGCATGCCTCAAGGGATATGCAACGCTCTAGACCTGTCTCAAAGAGTGAAGGACTGCCTGCTGGGGGATTTGAGGATGTCATGTGTACTGGTTTATTTGGATGATGTGATGGTATTCGCCAAGACTTTTAATCAACATATAGCTCATTTAAAGGAAGTGTTTGATTGTCTAAACTCTGCTATACTGAAATTGAATTCCGCCAAATATTACTTCTTACAGACTGAAATGGTGTTCCTCAGGAATAGGTTACCTGAGAGGTAATATTGCCACTACCCAACAAAGTAAATGCTATTAAAAAATGAATTGGCTGAGCAGTTTATGTGATATACAGGCCTTTCTAGGAATGGTTGGTTATTACTGACTATTTATCCCTCATTTTGCTGAACTTTCCAAGCCGCTAACATATCTAATTATAAAGGGGTGCATTCTGATGGGAAGAATCCCAACAGCAAGACTTTGATGTTCTAAGAAAGGCTCCTGATACCGCTCCTATATTAGTTCACCTTAAGTTTGACAAACCTTTCATCCTCTTCACTGACGCTAGCAACGTGGCTGTGAGGGCTATTCTAGATCAGCTTGTTATGAATCAAGTTGATCACCCTATCACTTACTTCAGTAAGACTTTTTATATAGGCGGTAAGAAATTACATCTTAACTGAACGTGAGTTTCTGGATGTCCTGCTGACCATCAAACACTTTTGCCCCTCCCTTTATGGAAACTATTTCACCAAGTGATAGAAATGTCTCCCTACGGTGGCTACAACAGATTAAAGATTTTGATGGAAGGTTGACCAAATGGGATATTAAACTTCAGAGTTATGCTTTCTCATTTACTAATGTTTTGGCATGGTGCATCAAAACGCTGATGACTATCCTGGCTTTATATACTAACACTATATGCTTCTGAGGAGGATCATATCTATGAATTTATTGCAAAACCGGAGGACTGGAGTCAAGAGGCTCTAAGAATCCAACACCAATCAAAGAGAATTTCTGAACATAAATAGTTTGAAAATGGACTATTGTATAAGTAAGTTGGGATGTTGAGGCTATCATATGTCTGAACTTTTGCTAGAAGAAAGTTCACCCTGGAGGCACAAGTGGCCATAGGATATGGTGAAGTGAGGAAGACCTATTGATGAATGAATAAGTGTTGTTACTGGGATGGGGTGATTGAGACTATCAAGATGTCATTGATACCTTCTTCACATGCTCTAACCAAAAGCCCCAAATCTGATATATTAGTACCAGGTCATGAGTCCCACGACCCCATATGCCACATTTAGTATCAATGCTATTGGCACCTTGCCTATGGCGATGTATGGCCATTGCTATATCATCTTAGCGGTTGACCACTTTTTTTAAATGGGTGGAGGTCATCTCTGTTGCCTCACTTACCTCTAATTCAACCGCATCCTTATTACTAAAACATGTCTTCACTTGCCACGGTAGTCCCAAGGTGCTGCTCTTTAATATTATGACCAACTTCATTTCTCAAATAGTCTCTGACCTCAATTTACTGATTGGCACCTACTACTCTTTTACAGCACCCTACCATCCTGCTACCAATGGGACTGTATAATGGGTATATGGTACATAAATCGCAAACCTCAAAAAGATGGGTCAATATGACCTTTCATGATGGTTAAATACCTACCAGCGGCTTTACTGGCATACTTTGTTAGTTAACATCAAATTCTCTAGATGTTCCTTTTTCAAGCCCTTTTTGGATGAGAGCCAATTCTTCCCTCAAGCGTAAAGCCCATATTATAAACCTCTACACCTGATAATACCAGACTTGTGATTCAAAGGATGGATCATTATTTGTTTAGGTTACAAGCTTTAGCTAAGTCCATAGATACTATCACTAGAAGATAAGATGAACGAAGCAATGCCCAGAAACTGACTTTTCCTGAATATAAATTAGGAGACCTCATTATGTTCTATAATAATTAACCTGGATGATGGGTCCACAAATTTGATATTCTTTGGTCAGGACCTTACCACGTGATCTATTGATGAGAATGGAATATTCAATTGCCTGTGTCAAATTAGGCTCTGTCATGTGTTGGGTTCATGTCAGATTTATATAAAACTATGTCCCACCTTGAAAAATATTAAGGGGGCAGCGTCAGGAATGATGAGAATCATGCTGATATAAGTAATATTCAATCACTTACTGATTTGCACTCTGATCAGTGGAGCTCTACCAATTTGAGAGAAATCTAAATCAATAAGGATAATGAGTTACTGAAGAAGAACTTGAAGTTATAAACCTTTTTGGAATCTGCCAATTTCCCTGCCAAAGGTGCTGATTTACTTGGCAATGATCTTGACTTTCAGAGGTCACTGGAAACTGCTGTCATAACACATAAGAACTAAGTACGCAAGAAGCCTTTGCATTCTGCCACGCAAATCAGGAGATCTCCATACCTGGATCAGTCCTGATTCTCTTGCAAGGTCTATCCTAAGCAATATTAAATCTCAAAAAGGCCCTATAAATATCTCCAATTTCTGATCAATAAGATACCTTTAGTTTTGCCTGGTTACTATTTTAGAAATTTTACTGCTGTTATATACAGAGATAATTCCTGTTTAAAGCAAACATAGTAGACTCACAAATGTATTTTCATAAAGAGATTTGCCTTAGGAGCACAACAGCCTAAGTGATTCCCACCGGAACTATATTAGACCAATAATTGAGTAACTATAAAGGTCCTGACCTTCAAAGAAATCAACAACAACCAAAAACATATCTTTACATTGCATGAGAAATATAATATTGATTTCAGTCCAGAGTATCTCCCATATCCTAGTTGGAGATGTGATTTTGTTATATGTAATAATGCTATAAAAAGAAAAATAAAGGATGGGAAAAAGTTTTTTTAGAAAAAGATTCAAATAAAAACTAGTTTCTGCCAAGTATAATCAAGTGTTTCTGTAACCATTTAATAAAACTCTTTGGTTATCTCTTTGAAACTTAATCTCTTTATAGTATTTATTTCCCTTTATGATGGTGTATTCTAGTGCACTTTGAAAGTGGTCCTCATGAATATATTATTATAAAATAAAAAATGTTTATTTTTTTTAAAGCGAGCCTTTACCAGTTCATTTGCCATTAATATGAGATCCTTGTTAGTTACTTTTATTCTGCTATACTAATAATTTTAACTTCAAAAAATAGCTTTGCATAAATAGAATAGCTTAAAAGAGATCTTTGCATTATATATATTGATAGTTTGAAATTCATATCATTAACAAGGAGGATAGATCTAACTCTAGAGCCTAGTATTGAATCCTCATGAGCTTACAATATAAAGTATAGCTTATATAGTTAAATTTTTTGAAGATATTGCTTTCGTTATATATAACTATTAAGATATTATTGTATAAAATGTTAAATGAAACTTTTAAATCTAAAAATATTCTTATGCAAACATAATACTCAAACAGAACTCTTATACTAGTGCTATATAACAAACACTCTATATAAGGGTAATCCTCAATCACTCAAGAACTTTCTTTGCAT